>JACMIJ010000206.1:0-25822 GCA_014805365.1 Koerneria luziae | reverse complement strand
CGTCGCACTCTTCATGCCAGCAGCAAGTGGAACACTGACCACGAAGACTGGTCACCATGTCCATTCACTCCTTCTGCCATAATGGCCAGGCCAACTGATCCAATGGTATGCAAACCAATTCAGGACACGCAATTCGTCGGGAACGTCGAGATCTACATCACACAACGGTCAGTTACCACCTATCGATGTAGACTCATACGAACCACAGTTTGCGTCTCCGCCATACTACGCGTCTTCAAACTAATCATACGAAAAATGAATCAGGAAATTACAGTCTCCAAAGAAGAATGCATAAAGATGAACGTCATCCATCTAACACCGGATCACAGAGGATTGAGACAAACAGGTCTAGGAGTATGGAGAACGGACAACCACACACCGTTCTTCAGAAGCGCATGCGAAACCACCTATGCAACTGTGTCACTGAATGTGATCGTCATTTGTGCACTCGTCATACATGGCGAGAATATTACCGTGAATAAAGATCGTCAACTCTTCTTGTCCCACATAGCAGCTCTAGATAACACAAGATGGAATGGCACCATATTCTGTGCTATGATGAGCTTCTAGAAGCTTCCCAATATTCTCAAGAAACTCACTGCGATCAACAGTTGTGCCTTGAGCGGGTGTGCAGAACGCCGATTGGATCGGATACTCCTGGATAGCTGGCACCGATTTCCAGTCCAAATCGTCGTTGAGGCCGACCGATGGGGGGAAGGCGCGATAGTCCTACAACAAGTTACTTATTACTGTTGTAAATATCGTAATATATAAGTCTTACGCTACAGTACTAATGAAAAATGCGCATGCTGTCATACTGTAGTGCACTGAAAAAAAAGCTGAAAGTGCAATGGTGGATAAAATACCTTCTGTTGCCAATGACTGGGTGATTCCTCTTCGGAAAGACGAATGGTCGTTAACCACTTCACTTGACGAGCACCGACGATGCCTAAGGCAAGTCAGGTTATCACCAACAACTATGGTGATAACAGAGGTACACAATTTCCCAGTCCAACTTCAACAACTTTCAGAGAACCTTGCGTGGGGACCCACCAAACACTAATTTTAAGCACCATTGAAGTTGAAGGGTTATGTACATATATGTTCAATATCAATGAATAGTAAGGCATTGTGCAATCGGCATCAAGCAGCACACCTTTGGCTAGCTCCTACAAGATAATCCTCGCTTCACAGACTCGCGTGTGGCTGAATAGCCGAGTGGTGAAGGAGTTCACACCTATGTGCGAGCGTGCGCACATCCGCCCGGGTTCGACTCCCGGCTGGGGCAAATGTGTGAAAATGGTGGATACTCTTTCAATAGCCACAGCCAACAAAATAGGGTGTTTTGCAAAATTTTTGCTTTAAAAAAAGATCAAAAAGGCGCCTCCCTCCCCTACTGAATCTCAGACCCTGAAAACCCTACGTTAGGTACCCCTATTGACCTTAGTTTGAGAATGTGCTCTCATGTTCCCAGTACCGCACTTCCATACTGGCAAAGAGACTAACATACCGGGAGCAATCAGCCTCAGTGGATATCCGTGATCCGCCGGTATCTCCTTATCGTTCATCTCGTATGCGATGATCGTCTCGGGACACATCGCCTTCTCGAACGAAATCGATGCTCCATACGGTTTTCCTGAAAAAAAAAGTTTGATAATACGAATATTAATATTATAATACAATATAATGCAAATGTAAACTACACTGCACATGCAAAACCTGATAGGGGGATTCAAACTAAAAACACATTCGAAACGGGAGTTGATCTTATCAATACCTCCAAAACACAACTCCTGTCAGAGCAAAGAGACGATTGCCAGCAACAATCAGAGAAACCAGTAACACATCTCAACATGAGTTACAGTATACCTGTAGGATCGATATCAGCTCCCTCCAGATGCACGTGTTTGATCCTCGTATCGTTCGGATCCACTCCAAGTGATATCAACACGTCCTGTAATATAAGAACTTGCTTGATTTCTTCATGGCGTCTCTAATTTGTAACAAAACCAAAAAACAAAAACAAAAATGGACAAAAGCATCATGTTCCCTGAAGTCATAGGATGGCCTGCATGAATTTCAGCATTACCCAAAGCCCGGACAAAATAGTCGCAAGATCGGTTTCTTTACTAAAAAATAAAATGAACAAAAAGGTATGGCCTAATAACAAGTATAGTTGATTGTACCACCAACCCTCAGTCGCACACCGGTCCACTTGGCATTGCTGATCGCGTATCCCTCCCACATCAGCCCCGCCACCTTCTTGTACCGTTGCATGTCCGCACGACGATTGCCCGCACACTGTAACAACGACTCTTGAGGTGTAACAAGACAACACATCATAAGAATTTCTGGATGCTTCTCATGAGTAGTACAGTAGCACAGTAGTCACAGTAGCTAAGACTTTATTGGATCTTAAATACGGTAAGCATAACAATGTCAAAACACAAAATGAACATACTTGTACAACTGACGTAATATAAGCCTGTGGATACTTCTTCTTCAGTTGATCCACACTTAAGTCGACGGCCTTCTTCACACCCAGTCCTTCCACGTGAAGACGATGTGATGCGCCATTTGTCTGAAAAAAAAAGATTGAATAGATCGAATAAATAGTTAACGATTTATGATTCTGAAAAACCTTACAATTAGACCTTAGATTGATAACGCTGATGCATTCCCGTTTTAGAATACATTAACATTGGAAGCACCTGAATTTCCAATAAGCAACCCATTATAGATGTCTTACACTAGAGGATAACTCTTTTTCGAAATATAGAAACGTGACACGTCTATGCCTGTTTCGATAACGAACCTTTGGCACCGGCATATGATTCCTGACGAAGAAGAGTTCATTGGGAGTGCGGAACGAGTCGAGGAGCAGCATCGGCGGAGTCTCCGCGTTGAATGGCTTCGCTGCATTCACGATCAGGGCGGGATGACGAGGTGGATCCGAGGAAAATGGATCATTCACATCCTGTAATATAACAAATACTTGAATCTTGAAAACACATACAAAAAGGTCATTATTATGACAATAACAATAACAAAATAACACAACCTCATTTCCCAAAAAGGCGTATTATATTCAAGTTCACCACGGAACGTACTTTATTAATTATAACAAATTCATGTTCTATCATACACTGCTGCATTATAAAACAGACCTTTGCCTGGACTTCCTCCACATTGTACGAATCGAGAGAACCGATGCGAAGTCCCTCCAGGATCTCCATAACCTGAATATTGTTGTCCATAACATGTCTTAACCATTATATTCATACTACCGCTACTGCATTCCTCTTGTATTGTAACGCAGATCTTCAGCATGCAACAGACTACACGGAAACAAACTACTTATCCTTTGTTCAAACAATTACAGTACCTCATGCGTCTTGTGTTGTGCGTACACGCTCCAGAATGCATCAACGGCACCTCCGGCAGCCAGAAGGATCTTGTCCCCACCGGGGTGCTGATCACGGAACTCGGTCACATCGTACACTCCCTGAAACAGCCACCATCGACATGTGAGGAGCGGAATCACGCAATTCGCCGATGGTAAAAAAGCACTTTGAGGCGCCAAATTCGACAGCACTGTGAACTTTTGAGAATTAAACAAACTAATTTTGTGAATCAGATATATTACGTTGTTAGACGGCATTAATCGAAAAAAGAAGATATTTTCAGTAAATGGAGTAACTAACTTAGAGACAATGAAAACTTGCACACAAAAAACGCACATCCTGATATGTGACCCATATCCTCTGCGCACCCTTTCCGTGCTTTTTAACATCGTCTCGGGAGAATTTCGGAAGATCCTTCCTCTCGGGTACTCGGTACTTGTTGTCGGCAGGATCAATGGACGAAGAGGGTCCTGAGATGACAACAGATTCAATCTCTTCCTAAACGCAAAAAAACTACTCATGTATACCACCAAACGTCTAGGTTTGAACACGACCAATTTCACAGTGATATACTAATACCGTTAAAAAAATGTCTAAATGTTGAACCACCTTATTTCTGCAGAGAACGCAATGGCGTACCGTGTACAGCTTGTGCGTCTGCGTGTGCCCTCCGTGTTTGGTTGATCGCATAGACGGCAGCCAAACCGCATACAGCGGCTCCAATAACGAGACCGGCAGTGTTACCTGAAAGGGACCAATTAATTTCAGTATTTGGTAAAGGCAGGAATAACTGTTCCTAAAGAGGGGTGGTTTAATTTAGAGGAAAATCTATAATATTTCTTTGGTATTAGAGAGCAACGTCGGTAAAACGTACTACAACGCTGTCTGTCAAACAAATGTACGGTACCGAAATTACTACAAACTCGACTAATAAGAAGCTGTCTGTAAACGCACTTTTCTGGGTGTTCCTCTGATATCCGTAGTCGTTGTCGTCCGTCGATAGGGTCCGACGACAAAACGCTTCCGGACGGGACGACGATACGATCCTCCATTGAAGGAGAGGCGCACGACGTAGCATTAACTGGAACTATAAATAGTTGTGGAATAGTACGGCAATCAACATCGCTTACATTAGACCGACAATAAAGAGGATCGTAAGAAGCAGAGAAGTTGACCAAACTGAATAGCACGTTGAGCAAAATAACTACATAGAGCCGCTTGAAAAGTATTAAGAACGGATACGGCATAGCAAACTAGACTATGGACGTGATCTAGTAACGCTTATGTAAAGAGAAGTGACCGGATCTTCTAGCAAAAGCAGTTTGTTGTTTACCAAAGTGTAAATGCAACACAACAAAACATCAATAGTATTGAACAAAAACGGTATAATAAGGCACGCATTGTCACATGGGAGCAGTGCCTCGAAAACTGGTTTCTCTTGAAAACACACGCGCAACCGAGTTAAACCAAGCAATGGGTTGAGAAATGCACAGAGCTAGTTAATGTGCAAAGCGAAAAAAGAAATGCAAAGATCATACTTCAAGGGAGGAACACGACAAAACGTTTTGGAGAAAGAAAAATCTAAGATTCGAGTAAAGATAGAAAGTAAGCAATGGGAAACAGATCTTACGTTATGTTCAGTGTTGCACAATATAAATAGCACCTAAACAATCTTCAAAAACAACTCAATAACAAATAAACTTTAAAAGTAACAAAATTTGTATTTTAAAACATTATAGTGTTGTGGTGTGAATTACGGTCGAATTCGGAGATTGCTCCTCCCTCAAAGACCGCGCCGCGTTGGCTTCTCAACCAGCTGGTAAAAGAAAGGCGAGGGAGCGTACCGTCGGAGGAGAGTGTCAGAGAAAGAGAGGACATAAGCGAGTTGGTTTTCTTTTTTCTTGCGTTCGGTTTCGCCGTGAAGTTGTGTTCCAATTTCACTATTTCTGCTCTGTTTTCATCCTTGTATTTCGCGTCAAACCAGGCAGAGTCGACTCTGTCTGGCTCACTTGTCTGTTCTTCTCTGCCGATATTTCCCTATTTGTCTCTGTTTTCCTTCCGTTTCTCTCATTATTTCGCGTTTGTTTTTGTTCATTTAGCATCCGCCCACCTCTATTTTTTATCTATTATTTGTTGGCTATTTATTTTGTCTTTTCCAGAACCGTTTTTACCCGGAATGTTAACTGGATACTTTCACAAAAGTTGCAATCAATTGAACATTGTTGCAGGATGTTGTAACATTCTAATTAGTAAAAATAAAACTATTTTCGTCTACGTTTGCTTTGTCGGTAGGCCTTCACGTCCTTACAATTAGTCAATTATGTTGCTTATTCCCCAGAAGGAAAGGAGGAGAGTACAATAGAGAGAGAGACGGGGGCGACACGTGAAAGGGGAGGGCAGCCACTCTCATTTTCATCTTCACCGATGCTCCCGTTTTTTCTGTATAAGGAGGCTGCCCCCATTGGTTTCCGTCATAGTTCACACACTGCGTGTTTGCGTTACGCGCAGTCCGTTTACGTTCTTTGAGATTTAAGATCCAGGTTTGTCCAAAGCATACGGCCAAGTTGTTCGATTTCCGCTAGAATTGGCATCTTGAACAGTTTCCTTGCTTTTTCTTCCACTTCCATTAGAGTTCATTGTGTGCACACTTGTTCGTTGTACACTGGTCTACCATCAAACGATCGAACACCTTCCTAGTTGGGACACGCTCACACGCTCTGATTCTGTCTTTCCCACATTTTCCCCCAGATTTAGTGGTTTACAAAACACAACTACCAAAATCGTTAACAACTTGCTAGACGTGTTATTTGGTGCTACTTTCGGTTTTCTCTTTATTGTTCTGTCGCTAGAAGTTCTCCCTTCCATTGTTTATTATATTTCCATTTCGTTTTAGCGTATCCATGTCGGCATTCTCCAATACGTTCACTTCCTCTTCGTCCACGCCATTTCCGTGCATTCTGTTGGGTTCTGCTATTTACCTCCTCCTTTTTTTGGGAAAAGCATAGGGAGCCATGACAATCACTGACAATGAGATGCACTGGGAATATTGTCATTCAGCCATAAATCGGCAGTGACAGTGTCATTGAATTGTTTTTGTAGGTGTACCTGATACGTGTTGGAACGTGTGATACAAGTGACATTTCCCCCGGTGTATTCTGTCTTCTGACTCTAAACACGTCGCATTATGTCTCTATGTACGACACGATCATGTTGTGAGAGTTATTCCAGTTTTAGCCATGTCTTACACTCATACCACCACCGCTTCAACGGGGCCGGCTCCCACTTTTACCCATTCTTTTGAGCACGAAATATAATCGTATGTAGCACGAATTTTTTTTAGTATCTTACCCCTTATGTTTTAACATTTTTTTGAAAAGGTTTGTATTTGCTTTTATCTCCTTTGGAACAGTTGGCTCCCATGGAAGCATAGCTCTGAGCTCTAATTTACTGTAAAACCTCATGAAGCGTACTGCCACACTTCCCGGCCGGACTCGTTTACGTGGCATTGGATGTGTGCTGTTAGGATTCTGTCCGTTTTGTTTGTTGTTGACACGTCCGCGACAGTAATTTCACCCTTTCAGTTCGAAACTTTCATTGTTTGTAATTTTTTCGCCCATACTAACAATACACCCGCATTGTTATCAATTCTCTCTGTCTCCTTTTCTTTTTTGTAACTTGGGATTTGTATTTTTCAACTCGAATTTTATGCCACACTTTACTATTATATATTATATCGCTAATTACTTTTCTTTTTTGTAATTGTTTACTTGTTAGTTTACATTGCCGTTGCAGTGCTTCCACGGGTGCCATAGCAAGAGCGGGAGGTGCTGGAGTGGTCGAGCGTCCCTTCTCTCCATTATGCAATGGACGGACGCGTCGTCTGTGGTCGCCCTCCTGGGCGCACTCCTAATCGGACTCTGTCCCACAGACGCCTATGTCGACAAGAAGGCACTCAAGTATGTTTTATTATTTTGTTTTCTTTTTTTAAACTTTAATAGGAACAGCAGGCTCCATATGACCGTTGCATACACAGAAAGTTATTGTTACAGTTAGGAAAGGTGAACGAACATTTGGCTTGTGGATGCTTGTGCGACTAATGATTAGATATTTGATCATCTATCAGTTTTCCAAATCAATCAATATCTATTGGATTTCATAGTCGCGAGCATGTTTCTTTTCGTGTCAGGAAGACTGGGGAAGGTGCAATAAAACACACGCGTGTTATCTTATCAGTTGTGAGTGAGTAGGGAATTCGGTTTGAGAGAACACCATAATAATGCGTGAATTAAGCGGAGTTTCGTGCGTTTAGTGGTGCGTTTCGTAATTACAGATGGAAATTGAGGTGGTGCTTCAAATAGTTTGCGTATCTGAGTTACCGAAGTTTTTACATTTGGGGAAATATTGTTTCTCACTAATATTCTGTGTTATGAAAAAAAATCGAAATAAGCTGGTAACTGGTGTTGTTTGGCCCGTGATACGATTATATCAGCATACCGGGGATCGGGCTTACGTGAAGAAAATTCAAAATGGCATCTTTACAGCGCTTTTTGAATTCCTTTTTATCTAAGGAACACAACTGACACAAAAGCGCTGTAAAATAATGTTTTCCATGTTTACTATTTACGTTGTGACACTTTGAGTGAAGAAGCATCAACCTACATACACGTTCCGAGCAATTCTCCTAGCATTATCATGATTGACATCGTCGCACATGCAATCAGTGGTATACATGCCAGTTTATCAATGGCAATAATCCATTATGTCACCGTAGATAAAGTGATATGACTGTACGTAGGCTACGTATGATACATTCACATCATTTTATGTATGGCAATAATCGGGAATATTTGCGCCTTCGAGTGCTTTCTACACATGTGCCGTTGCACAGTTACTTCAACAAAAGTTCAATCAAATGTGCTTGGATTACGGGAAGAGAAAACATTCGGATTGTTCTCTATTCGTTCACAATTAGCGATAAACTTTATTGATGGACTGGAAATGAGAAAACCGTTCGATGATACTCAGCGAAGCGCCAAGTTGCAAGTAACTTACTTTGAGTCACAACAGACTGGTTTGGCACTAAGATTGTGTTTGGCAACGCGAATGCAGAGAGAGAGAGAATTGGTTGCCCGTTGTTGAAAGTGGGGACAATGAGCAAACATGTTTTCTCGTTTCACTATGATTGGTTTTTTTCGCAGCGCAAAGAGGTTTAGTGTGGGAAACAACTCTGAAGATGCTGAGTTTGGAAGTTTATGCGTTAGGAGTCTCACATTAGGTTAGACAGGGTAGTGACCACTAAAGGTTGAAGAGTATGCACGTCGTGTTCCGAAGGAGATGGTTGATGACCTAGTTTGACCGTCAACTCGCCCTTTGACAACAATTAGCAGCCAATTTGACAACACGTAATCTTGGAGAGTGTTTTGGGAATTTCTGTGCAAGTTGTGACCACGAGCCACGTGGCAGAAAACAGTTGGAAAAAGTGACAAGCGGTTGTTGACAATGCGTTGGCAGTCAAATGACAGTGACGCAGGACTAGTGCACAGAGATTATTGCGAAGCACCAAACGGAAATTGCCTATTTGCCGGAATGTCAAATGTGTTATGAAATGAGAAGCATGCAGATATATTTTAAGGAACAAAAATACCAAAATACATTTTTTTTTATATGTTCTACTTGTTACGGAAATGACGCCTTGTTTTGTTGGTTATGACAACATGTACAGGGCATCAATGATTATTTTGTTATTGCGGACATTTAGGGGTGTTTTTTGTGACAAAAAGTGTCTGTGCCATGGTATAAACTGTGCATTGTGATGGAGTGAAAGTTTACGGTCATATGGAGCTTGATAACAGTGTGGTGTTATGACAATGCATTGTATGTTGTAACATCAAACATCATTAATGTCTTTTTGATGAGTCAGATTCATAATAGCACGGAACATCGTGACAGGGAAAACAGCTAATTGTTATGTTTCTAACAATAAGATGATTGGCACTTTTTGCTGTTGTATGCGGTGGCACTAAATAGTAGCAATTCAAGTTAGTGTTTTTCGACTAAATTTCATTGGTGAAGCAGAGAAGTAACGGTTTCATGTATTGCAGACAACAAGCACACGAGATGTTCATGCACGGCTATCGGTCGTATATGGACCATGCGTATCCGGCAGACGAACTGATGCCATTGTCATGTCGAGGAAGGGTGCGAGGAATCACTCCCAGCAGAGGAGATGTTGACGATTCCCTGGGAAAGTATGCTGGCTTACTCGTTATGTTAGGAAGTTTGCGTATTTTGTTTGTAATATATGACTATTTATATTTGTTTTATAGTATATTTGCTATTTATGTTATTAGAATATGCTCGTTGCAGTTTTTCGTTGACACTTGTCGATACGCTCGACACGTTGGTCGTGATGGGAGAGATTGACGAATTCGAACGAGCAGTCAAACTCGTCGTCGAGAATGTTCGTTCTTTTGTGTTTTACGGTCGTATTACATTGTTTGCCCTTCTTTGTTTTATGATTTGAATTTATTTTAACTATAGATGTTTCATCTTTCACGATGAAATATGTTTGTGTGCTTCACACAATCTTTCCGTTTAGGTTCAATTCAACTCCGATTTGGTCGTCTCCGTTTTCGAGACGAATATACGCATGCTCGGTGGATTGATATCAGGTATGCGATAATAGCAATTTTTCGGGTTCTTGACAACGTTTCATTTGAACTGATTCATAATCGAAAAGCTAGCGCATATGGCTACGTCGTACTACCTCGTTTTGATTTTTAAAACAAGTTCCGTAATGTTATTAACTTTATGATGTGTGGAGAATGCAACGTATTACAATGTTCTTCTTATTGCTATTTTTGTTTGTATTCCGTTCTTCTTCAGCTCATTTGATGTCGGAGTTGGTTCGCGAACGCGATCCAAATCGTCTCAAATGGTACACGGACAAGCAGTTGTTGAGAATGGCCGTGGATCTGGCAGACCGACTCCTCCCCGCATTCAACACAACCAGCGGATTGCCATTCTCTAGGGTGAGTATCGGACACTGAAGAGGATAAATATATTGCTCTATTACAATATGCTATTTAAAAGCCTATGTTGTACTAGAACCTGAAATACAACTTCTTCTAAGCATTGAATGAGATAAGAGCATAGGAACGAATGGAGACATTGCTCTGAAGCTGATTGTTGTTTCATCTTTTCTGATTATGTGATGCCGCAGTACAATCAACAAACTTTTGATAAGTGTTTATCATGATAACGCGGTGCAGTTGGCGAAAAGTATGGTGATTGGCAGTTCAAAAGACACGTGTTGTATCAACAACAATTTTGTAGTATAGAGTATTCGTTATTGCAGATAAATCTGCGACACGGAATGCAGGATCATCTGAAGAGACAGAAGGACACGTGTACGGCGTGTGGCGGGACGATGTTGCTCGAGATGGCAGCCCTGTCCCGGCTGACCGGCAATCCGCTCTACGAACAGAAAGTCAGTGGCCTTTTCTTAGTTCGACAGGACGTCACAAGAAATGTCGCTATTGGTGCGTGCATACATCGGAAACTGCGTTCCTCGAAACCTGAGGTCCACACAACTAAAACTGTACGGCGACCCAGCAGTTTCAAGCGTTAAAAGTATATGGATACGGTATCGGGAATTAGTGTAAATGAGGTCAAGAAGGGTGGCTAACGTAGGTTTTTTCAGTTGCCCCATTCAAAAAAGTGCAGGGGAGGGCGTCCTTTGTTTTTACAATAGGGGTAACTAATGTAGGGTTTTCAGGGTCTGAGATTCAGGAGGGGAGGGAGGCGCCCTTTTGTTCCTTTTTTAAAGCAAAAATTTTGCAAAACACCCTATTTTGTTGGCTGTGGCTATTGAAAGAGCACCCGCCGTTTTCACATATCTGCCCCAGCCGGGAGTCGAACCCGGGCAGGTGTGCGCACGCCCGCACATACGTGAACTCCTTCACCACTCGGCTATCCAGCCGCACGCGAGGTTATGAAGCGTGGATTATCTTGTAGGAGCTAACCAAACGTGTGCAGTTTGATGCCGATTACACAACGCCTCACCATTCGTTGATTTTAAGCAAATATATCCGCAGTAGCGCCGTAATTAAACGATAAATATTTTGAACAATACAATCATTTAAAATTAATTTTGGCTGGTCGTAAAGTTTTTGAAAACAAGGGAAGTGTACTCGTTTTGTGCTGAGAATAAATCTCAATAAACAAACCGATTGTGTGTGATTTGTTGATTTCGGTAGTGTACAGTCTCTATGGTGTTTGTATCTAGGTTGATCAGGAAATGAACATCATACGAAGAGAATGTGTTCCAGGCGCGCAAGGCGATGGACTTTCTGTGGATGCAGAGGCATCGAGCATCCGATCTGATGGGTACGGTACTCGATGTGCATAGTGGAAACTGGGTCAGAAGAGGTATGGCTTGTCACACTGTTTATGATTGATGATGAAAGTAATAGTAGTTTGAGACACAGATTCCTCTGTCAGAACATTGTCGTATATTGTTTCTTTGTTACAGATAGCGGGATTGGCGCTGGTATCGATTCGTACTACGAGTATTGCCTGAAGGCATTCATCCTCCTCGGAGAGTATAACTATTTGGAGAGGTTCAATCGGGTCAGCATTTGAAACAGTTTTGTTATTTTTTAGAGTGATTGAGACTATGCGGCAAGTGAGTTTAGATATGTTTTTATCTTTACTTCATAAGGTCATAAGTTGCTTATAAAGAGCTGTGTTAGTATAATAGATTTTATAGAACGTATACTGAAAGTGACTGTTTAGCACTACGACGCGGTGATGCGATATGTGTCGAAAGGACCGTTGTTCTTCGACGTGCAGATGCACCGACCGACCATTGCCACCCGGTCATTCATGGACTCGCTGCTGGCGTTCTGGCCCGGATTACAAGTATGCTTTTTAAAATACTTGGGCCAGTTGCCTTTCAGATTTCAGGAATGGGATAATCTCATGACAAGGTGCCAAAGTGAAGTGGTTTTAGCAATCATTCGGGTTACAAAATATGTAGTCCTGCTAAGCACTAACCTGGATTTTCTTAGAATTATTGTTGAAGGCGTGCGAGTAATGATCCCAGTAATGATTGTGAAGTGTTATACAATAAGTGCAACACAGTACTTGCAGGTATTGAAAGGAGATGTTGCCGAAGCAGTACAAATGCACGAGATGTTGTTCCAAGTTGTACAGGTAAACTTTTTGTTAGTCTTTGCGTTTTCGGTTTATGACATTTGTTAGAATGTGTCAGAACTAACCACTAGTGTTCGGCGCGGTGTGGAGTGGTCGAATGCTGTTTAGACCGTGTTCCAACAAAAGTTATAGCATTTTAAATTGTATTTCAAAGTTTGCAAATTTTGTTTTCAGAAGCACAAGTTCTTGCCGGAGGCGTTCACACACGATCTGCAAGTGCATTGGGCGGAGCATCCCCTCCGGCCGGAGTTCATCGAGAGCACGTACTTCCTCTATCGGGCGACCAAAGATCCGCACTATTTGGATGTCGCACGACAGGTCATTTGAATGTATCAGACAGCAAACTGAACGAACAGCGTACAAGCTAGAACAATACACTACGCTATTCGAAAACCTCTTATATCCGGTCATCTTACAATTAGGCAGAGAATGTATCTCTTATCACAATCATGCCATGAGAGAGATCATAATTACGGTATTACAGGTGATGGAATCGTTGAACGAGAATGTACGCGTGCCGTGTGGATGGGCCGGTGTGAAGGATATTCGAATAATGACGCACGAGGATCGGTACGCTTATATTTTATGGTTAATAACATAATAATATCAAAATTACAACAGAATAAAAGTTGTTTAGTGGCATTGATTATATGAGTATTCAATGTGGTTGGGGAAAACACGAAAAGCATCTTTTTGGTTTTGTTGTACAGTTGGGGATTTTGTGTTACTACTGCATTGTACCAAACATTTCAGATATTGTTTATAGTCGATATTGTGTAAGTTATCCATATGGTTGAGCAAAGGGAGAAAACGCAGCAACATGCTTGTCTGTTGTACTGTTAAGATTTTGAGTTGCTACTTTTTTTATACCAAATATTGCAGAATGGATTCGTTTGTGCTGTCGGAGACGTTCAAGTATCTGTACATGATCTTCTCGGAACCGTCCGACTTGATCTTTGATCCCGATAACTTTGTTCTCACTACCGAAGCACACTTCCTGCCGCTGAGCATTGGAGATGGACCGGATACTCCGGTATGTTGTCATTGGACAGAATAACATTGTAAGTACAGTAATGAGGAACAAACATCAGTCATGCGTAAAAGTATCTTTCGCTCCTCGTTACAGTATCTATCGTGTTTATCCTCCCTCTTTCTGTTTCGCCACATGTGTAAAGAGAATAGGATAACCTCGTTGAAGGAAATTAAATGAAGAAGAGAACTACGTTACTTATAGGCTAGCTCTTTCTTTACTCTCTTGCGGTAACATTGTTTTAGCAAAACGTGGCTATGTTACAGCTTCCGCGTCGTTTGATGTTGGACCCGGACGAGCGTCTCGCCGGTGCGGCATCGCAATTCCAGTCAGTGATGCCGATTCGAGAGATCAAGTATGTTCATTCTCTAGTTCAAGAAGTTTCATTTTCCCCTTTCTTCTATGATGTAGTTGTTTGTTACTATCGCGTGATTTTGAGATGGATATTGTTTTAGCAAATACGTGGATATAGTTTTTTGACTGTTCTGTTCAGAGTATGCTGATTAGCTTATGAAACGGCTTGAATTATTCGTACTTTCACAGAGCGACTCTGACGAACGAAGCGCGTGCGATTCGCGAGCGTACGCAGGGCGTCCTAGAGGAACTCGCCATCCTCCAGAAGCAGAGCAACTCACCGCAGGCCGTTTGCTCACAAACGTACGTTGCGCATGTTTTTTTTAGTCTTGAATTGAACAATGAGCTTCATCCTTCTTTATCTTTAATGTTTATTGATTTTTATGCTCTTTAAAATGTGTACGTTGTTACAGTATTACCTTTTGTGTTGCAGATCGGAGCGTCTTCGTGCGTGGTCATTCTCGGCAACGAACGAGGAGCACATTCGGATGCTGGCCGACATGGGAATCACCATCTCCACCCAGGCCGATGACAACAAGATCCTCCTCACACATCAGGCAGCCGCGGTTCGTTATTTTATTGTTCATTACTTTATTTACACCATTTTTGATAGACCTTTGAAGAGCTGAAAGGATGGAGAGCAGAATGAGGATCTGTTTCTCTCATTTTCTCTCTAGTATGGTCTAGATTTTCTTTTCGTGTTGTTACACGCTACGTAGGTTGTGTCTCCTGATTCAGGAAAAAACATTAAAAGTTCCTGAAAGACACGAAAAGTTATTTCAAACAGTACAAAGTGAATGAGCAACCGACAAAAACCAGTGATATGAGTGTCTGCTAGACTTTCCCTCGCAGTGTTATGTGTAGTTTGTGGTAGTTTCGATTGATTGTGAGTTTTTTTGTTTTGTGGTTTGGTGTTACTTGGTGGCAAGTATTGATTTCTGTTTCTTGATTTATTGTGAAGTCCCGCCCACCGATACTTTCCTGCTTCCCTGTCCGTGTCCCTTCTCGGTTTCATCCTTCGTTTTCTTGTGACGGCACAAAACGACTTGGTAGTAACTATACTGTAGTCTGGCGATATACAGTATATCGTTTGTATACAATATACATATGTTTACCCGAATGGTTATAAGTTGAGAGTGTTTGAAGTGTTTCTAGAGGTTTTGGGAATGTTGCACGTTTTCGTCGGGCTTTTTGGGCTTTGTGGGACTTTGGGCACTTTTTGTACTGAAAGCCTTCACAGTACATTTCACTCGCAGCAACGTGTTTTTATATAGCACCCAGGCAACGAGCTTTTTCGAGTTGCACGTCACTGTGTGTTCATTTGCTGCATATTTTGTTTTGGGAAAACGGGCATCAAAGAGTAGGTGTTCGGTTTTAACGTTAAGTTATGTAGTTGATAGCCATTTTTCTTTCGCCCAATATTTTACCTACTGTAGTAGTTGTAAGAAGGAGGGACACGGCTAGTTGCTTAACTTTACCCACCCGGGCGGGCGTTTTAGGTATACAGTAGGCACATCGTGCCAAAAGTCACGGGAACACATTAGCAATGGTTTCTTACCAAGAGTCGTTTTGTGTTGTTACAGGATGGCGGAGTGGTGACGTGCGTACTGGACGCGTCGTTCCGCCACGTCGGCGTCGCGCCAAGACCCTCCCGCCTGTCGTCACTTTTGACGCCTCCGGCATCGGCCATCCACGCTATGCTATCGCATTCTACCGTATCCCAGCTGACGTCCCTGATTCTGCTGGTGATCGCCCTCTGGGTGGCATTGTGCTTCGCCACCGGCCTCCTCATCCTTTCCACGGCTATCCTCTACCGTATCGCCGAATTTCGTCGTGGGACCCCAACCGAATCGAATGAAAACGAGGGTGAAGAAGAAAATAACGAAGACGAGGAAAGAGAAGAAGAATCTCCACAACAAACAACAACAAATGACGGCCATGAGAAAACGGATTAATACAGTATCCAGAGGGTGCCATTTTGTATTCGATGTGTATGATAGTGTAGTAGCATGATACTGCTTTATACGTGACCAGTGTATAGTGTTGTACAAGAGCTTGTTATTACTGTATATGTTATATTGACTACTCAGTAGTTATTGACTTCCTTTATTTACACGATTTCCTCTATTTATGTCGATGACAGTTCGCAAGGGGTATTGTTTGTTATTGTTTTCTTTTAAATTCTAATATGAGGAACCTCAAAGTATGCACTGTATAATAAGTAGAGTATTCTCGTCTATGTTACATATTCCTCTTTGTAGTTGTTACGGGGCCTGCCATTGGTTGTGATGACTGTTTCGTGTGTGTGTTCTGATTTGTACCTCGTCTGAAGTTTTTCATACAAAAAACAATGAATACTCTTTCCGTTTGCTGGTGAACGTACTGTTATGACCACGGGCAACTGTTTTTTCATGCTTACGTTTTTCTCTTCTTAATCTTCTTCGTTTGCCTTTTACTCTATCTGTTCATCGAAATGACCTTTCTGGGTGGTCTTGCCGACTGTTGTAGTACAACGATTCGTGTACGCGTTACCGTACGTTTTGCAATCTTCTTATTGTTAGAGCTGCACAAGTAGTCATATTGTAAGCAATTTTAAATATCGTTTGATGTTTAGAAGCCTTTTTAAAACGGTTTCTAAATATGATTTTGGCCTGAAAATGTGATTTCAGCTATTGTTATAGTAACGTGTTTCTTACTAACGTAGTTTTTGTGTAATCAGAAGATGAACAAGTTTGAGTTCGCTACTTGTGCGAGCGAGTTCCGCTTGCCCCCGGGTTCCTTTTCACTGCACATAATATGTCTGCTTTCCTCGCCAGCCACTTACAGATTCATAACTCTTTCTTTCCTAATTGTAAGTTTGTACAGTAACCACCGAATGGTTATGTTTATTTTGTACATGGAATTGTTACAAATAAATGGATTATTGTATACATAGGTGTTGCACTGTGATACTGATACTGATATGCTTGGGAGTTTCATGAAAGTAGTCAGAGGTCAAAGTTTGATGATTCGTTATTACAGTATGAAACAAGAAGTGCGTTGCTCTATAATACAAGAAAACACTTTACAATCACATATCAATGTGCTTCTTTTCATTGACAAACGTTGTTTATAAAGATGTGTTTCAGGCGAAGAGTGCGATGCATGCTGTGTGGGGACAGGAGTTCATGGCTGAAGTGGTCGAGATCGCCAAGCAGCACGAAGGTATGTTCTACAGCAAATAATTTATATGAAATTGTCTAACAATGTCGTAGCTATTGCTGTGTCATCGTTCATAGTATAATAGCTACAGTGTGATATCACAATTCCGTAACAAAACTACATCGCGTTTCATGGCTTTATGAACACTTGCCTAATGTGCCTTACAATTGGTTACATAGGGGAGCACATAGGAATTTGAAGCTCGAGCAAAGAATTTTGCAATTTTAAACTTGGCGGTCTATGAACCGCTTCAAAATGTTGTGATCGCGGTATTCGTTTACTAACAATTAGCGCGAATGCCAGTTACTTGTTGAATGTCCAAGAAATCATTCGTCGTTGATTCCAGCGAACGCGGCTTCTGTGGTGGCCGAGCTGCGTATGATCCAAGTGTTGTCGGCTCCATTCCTCGGTGTTCCGATCCTCCCCGGAACCATCGCGCAGTTTGGCATACAGACCAAGGATCCCGTATGTTACCTTTCTGGTTTTACTCATTTATGTTAAGAGTTGTAGAATTTCGTGCGCTTTGCGAGTAACAACGGCGGTGTTTGTGTTGCCCACTAAGCGTATAAGATTCTTCGTGTATCTCGAATTTGATTTCGTGAAAGCCTATAACGCTCATACAAAAAAGTATAACGTTTCCACATTTTGAAAACGGGTAACCCTCTAGTTTAAGATGTCAGAAACGGGGTTATTGAAAGTTTAGGCTAGTAGACGGGTGCTTCCTATGTTGAGGTATTCCAAAACTCGGTGCCCTGGCGTTATCAGTAACCTTGTTGTCGATGCATGGTATTGTTACAGATCCTGGCAAGGGGAGCCATTGCGGAACCGATCCGAGCGTGTACGGAACTGACCAACGCCGACCAGGTATTCATAACTTTTATCTTTTTCTAACTTTATAAGGTTTTTATTTGTTCTTGGTACTTACTACTGGAACCTTTAACTTTTAATTTTTGGGATGTTATTTGGCTACGATTACTGTATTGTTTAGGTACGCGGTCGTATCGTGTTGATCGAGCGGTCGGACTGCACATTCCACCAGAAGGCGGTGATGGCACTGAATGCGGGCGCACGGGCGGCTATCATCATTGGTACGTCTATCTATTTGAACAATGTTTACGATGCATGTTTATGCTTTGGGAGAAAACAAAGCAAAAGCAACATTTCTTCCGTTTCAAGTCATTTCGCTTAGGGGCTAGTCCTGGGAGCACCAGAACGTTGTGGAGCATACTAAGTCCGAAGTTACCTAACCATTCACACGGACCGATTACTTTTCGTGAAACTGTCACAACCAGTTGTCTTTGGCTTTTTTCTTTAGGAATAAACATGAGACGTTCTAATTGTAAGTCTTTCAGAAGAAAGTTACTGCTAGTTACTGAAGAAGCTTATTGACTTGGTTAGTAGATGTGCTACTTGGTGGTCTTATTGGTCGCTTTTGTAGATCACTCACCAACGACGTCGTACTTCACGACGCCGTCCTTCGTGATGTCGGGAGAGAAGGGCGACGAGGTCGATCTGTCAACGTTCTTCCTCTTCCGCAAAGAGGGAGAAGCACTCCTCGCCGCCATCAGGAGGGATCCCTCAGCTGTCCTCCGAGTTGCCGTCACCCACCAGAATCCTGGTAGGCAACGGAGAAGCTCTTACTCTCAAATAGCATTAAAACGGTTACAAACAGAAATGGTGTCGTATCTCATTGTCAGTGATAACCGCAAATGAGAGATATGTTAAGTTACAAATTGAACAAACTTGGAACCATACATGAAGATGGTTACTTGACATGGGTACCTGACAATGAGGTTGTAACGTTTAAAAAGTAAGCTGATTCTGCTATTTCAATTGTTCAAAAGGTATAAGGGAGACGTTTTGCGAGCTCTCATTAGTGCAAATGAAACCAGGATGCGCGCTTTCAATTAGGGTTTTAGGGTTTGAGTTCCAAAAGAGGAGGTGGTATCTTCTTTTGTTCTTCGTTAAAGCTTTTTTTACGAAGCACCTTGTTTTGTTGATTGTGTCTATTGAAACAGTATCCACCATTTCAAGAGACTATTATATGAAGCGCGGGTTATCTTGTATGAAACTGCAAAATCTATTTAAGTCTTTGTATAGATACATTGGAAAAGGAAAGACATTGGCTTTTGGCTTCTGGAATCAATCAGTAACTGTTACTGTTTGTTCAGGCAAGATATTCGAGCAGTGGTTACGGCATCTGCCACACTCTTTCATCGAGGATCCAGAGGTATGCATATTTCTCACTTTTCACAAATGCTGTCTTTTACCGCCTGCAAAGTTGATCAAGCACAGTATACGTACTAACTTCTTCTCCCTTACACCATTCCCGCTTTCGCAGGGTCGGTGCTTCCCGGCTTGATAGGACAAGCCCTAGCCTCGGTACCCAGTGGACCGCCCCTGGCAGTATACGTACTAACAATGAGTAATCATAGTGATGGGGGTTTTGGTGGCTAACAGCAATGGTCCTTGTTGTAACTATGCGTTCTCGTTGTTAGTACGGCATGTATTTTGAACATATTCCCACCCGTCACTAACGAGTGGTGATTTCAAAATCATACTTTATGGCTCAAACTGCATTGTTCCATTCTGATCCGAATCCTGATATGGTGACCGTCCGATCTGTTCAGTTGTGTTCGTTCGAGGAGGGTTTGGTTGTGCGTGTTTTGGAAGAAGGGCGGGCGATTGAATTCGCCTTCCGATTCCAAGGAGTGAATACGGATAGCGATCCAATCGAACATCAGGCGGTATGTGTTTTTCTGTTTTGTTTTTTAACTTTATTTTTAAAGCAATTTTTGTAACTTGGCTCTTATTGTGAGAATGCATAACCGTAGGTTAATGTTGCCATTTTGATGTTTCGGGGATATTATTGCATAACGACAAATACTACCCCTTTCATGATATGCTGGTTGTCTTCCAGTTTTATATGAAGAATACTGTGGAGAGCAGTTCTATTTATGTGTTCAGTAACTCTCGAGCTCCATGAAAGTGTTTTTTACAGATCGTCGAACGACACATCCGTCATGTCGAGGACATTGCACAGTTTGAGACACAGAAGTCGAGGTATATTCTGAATTCTTGTTGTTAATGCGGTATCGCGTTTACAGTAATGTTAGCCTTTTATCACCCATTGCTATGTTCCAAGCTTCTATCGGATATTATCAGTTATTCTGCTTAATATTCAATCTTAATCCTATCCTATCCTATGCTGATCGCCATGGATGAATTGAAACGGTTATTTTGCAGATTCGAATTTCTGAATATGGTGCGGACAGCTGCGTATGGCTCACTCGGACTGGCGATCAAGGATGGCCCGGCTGATCCCGTCATCGAGGCCATGTCTGAGATGACCATCCAGTACAATATGCCTGGTGCGTTGAAACTTATTTATGATAATAACATTAAGTAAATTAAGTGTGCAATTCAAAGTATTATGTATCTTTCACATCTTACCAGTGTTTGCATACTTGGGAAATCTACCACCAATAAACTTTGTTCAACTACGTATTAAATACACAGCTAACCTACTTATCTACAGCAGGAACAATGCCGAAAGGTTCTTACAACTATGTTAAGTGCAAATATTAGGTTCAGTTAACTGTCATTGTTAGTGCATATAGAAAATATGAACTAAGTTTTCAAATCACATTACTGTAACCCTCCCTTGCAGATATCAGCGCCGGTTTGACGGGTCCAATCACACGTGTACGCTGCAATGTCGTCGGTGAACTCTTTCCTTGTATAACTACGGCTCGGTGATCTTTGATATGTGTACTTTGATCGATTAGTTGATGTGGTCTCTGTTTAGGTTGCACTGTCCTTGCCCTGTAGAGCAACAGGTTAGGTTTTTTGGGAATAAGCCGTGACTTTGAAAGAGATGGATTACTGTAAGCATTATGCATGCCCCATAGGTTATGTCCTAATTGTAAGGCTGCCCATTGTTGGAATGAAGGGAAAACTGGTCCTATCCTAGGGTAATTTTTCTTACATTGTTGTAAAAATTGTAAATTTCGGGCTTTTTAAAGAGTCATGTTTTTGCCAACCAAAGTGTAGTTCTCGCAGCTTTTTTGTGCGTGGTACTTGTGCTACTGTAGTATGTAATTAATGTACCGGTTCCTTTTACGCTATGAAAAGCTAAGTTTGTTTTTCTATGTTCATACTTGATCTATATGTGTTTATTATACGCTAATTCTATTCTTTTGCGATAGAATTGGAAAGTTTTCAATATTCTGCCCTAGTTATTTCGAAAGAGAATTTATGTTCTATGCATATTGTCGCTTCCATTGACTTTTTTGTTTGTCTAGTCTTCTATGTCTTATCATAAATGTATCCAGGAGTATCAGGAATTAATTCTTTCGACGTTTTATATCAGTGTTCCTTGTAAAGTGCTAATTTTCCAGTGGAACCATATGACATTTTCATGTTATTGTTGACTGCTTTTCCCATACTTTTTAGAGAATTTTTAGTCTATTGTTCGGATTACCCGCTCATATACTGTAGTAATCTTATTTGCATTTATCAAAGCAATTGACTCTGTTCTCATATCCTCTGAGGTAGATGTGCTGTTATTGGGATAAGGTGCAAATGAACTCAACAATAATACTAACTTTTACTTGTGCGCATTCTGAACTACGTTTTGCATATAACATGTTCGTGTTCGTCTATCAGTTCTTCTTCTTTGCCGCCATAAATGACACTTGTTCGTATTCCATTTGTAGTGTTCTTCTAGCCGATTCTTTGTTTCTTTCACGGATAATTTATAATTGTTATTGTTTATAAAGTTTATTAGAATACAGTCGTAAACACCCATTGCCGAATGTAAAACGCTATTCAATGTGTGCAAGATAGATCTTGTAGGATCTTTTTACAAGGAAAAAAGTTAACTTTGTTGCAATGCCGAGTGAGGAGAAAATTAAGACCAGAAGCTCTTGATCTCTCGATGTCTCTCTTAAACATTACTCAATGGGTTGATTGACCCTCAATGTAAACTTATGAAAGAAAATGACTGGCAAACATCAATAAGTGAATATAACTGGACTAATCATAAAGTACGTGATAACTGCAGATGGACATGTCACTGGACAACTCACTGATAAGGAATAACAAGGGAAATTGATATGGAACTTTGAAAGAAGGAAGGTCTGATGTTTCTGAGCACTTAATTATGATAAGACATAATAAACTTGTTTCCAGAATTTCAATTAGGCGTTTGCAATTGCCCGTTAATATTTTGCACTTCAACAACTTTTTTCTGACCAGTGCATACAGTGTTTCTTTCATAGATATTGAGTAAAAATATTTTCACATAACAATAAGACGTATGCATTTGGTGAATTACATATGTGGTGCCTCTCCTTTACATCGTGTTCTTCATAATATTTTTGGGTTACTTGTTTGTCGTTCAAGTATTGAATATGGCTAACTGTAGCAAGTAGAAGTTTAAAATGTGTTTTTGGCACTAATTGTAAGATTATAGAATCAATACATTCTATCAAGCAAAACGATGGATGTTGCAATCTTGGTGACAGATGCATTGCAACTGGGAGAGACTTCTAATAATAAGACATGCAAGTAATTTCAGCTACATTTTTACCAAAGATCTAAAACTGATGCACAAATAAGTTATAATATAAGCGATTTGATGACTTATTGTTAGGGCGAAAAAGAAGCAGCGTAGAATTCCAGTCCATTTCTCATGTATATAGGTTAATAAATGTTTGACGCATACAGATAGTTGCAAGTGCTAAAGAACTATGCAACTCTGACAATGAGAACGGCAGAATCTTGCGTGTCTCTCACAGCTATGTTGGAGCTCCTTTTCTTCTTATGTTTCTGGAAGGAAAAAGACATTGTTTATCTTAAGCCATTGTTTTCTGTCTATTAACGACACAATGTTATTTGTTTCCTAGGGAAACTGTCTTTCCTCTTCTCTCTGACCGTCTGACCTGCGGAATCTCACGTGACTGTTCGTACCCTTTGATGTTTACCGCACAACGCGATCCAAATCCTTGAGCTATTTTTGTACTGTTGAAGGTGATGAAGTCGCTTGAAGATGAATTCGACAGCCCGATGTCGTCCTCTCCGCCGTCCACTCGACGACGGGCCCGATTCCGGTGAGTCATCGACAAATTTTCTTGTTTTTTTCGTCACGCTAGCTTAGTTTTGATTTCCTTCTGTTTTTTCACGACTAATTGTTTTATTTCCATTCAATCAATGAAACCAGTCATATGGTAAGCTGTTTGTTCTGTATTCTCGAACATGTGTTTTGTTTTTGCCACGAAACATCTGTGATTCAAGATTAATAGAACCTGTAATAGTTGAGCAAATGTTTGTGTGCTTTCTATCGAGATGTCTTCGAAATTTTTATTCTTTTTTCCATAATTCACCAATATTATCTGTTTAGCAATGAAAGCGAAACTGTCGACGAGCAACAGGAGCCATTTGGTGAAGACGACGATAAGGACAACGAAGATCCGGATGAAAGGAGGACACGTGGTGTACGACCTGTGGCGAGACGATGTTGCTCGAGATGTCAGCTCTGTCCCGGCTGACTGGAAATCCGTCGGACGAACATAAAGTCAGTGTCTTTCTTTTTTGGTTCGAGAATACGCTAGCAAAAATACGTTATTTTTCACAAAGAATGGACAAGGGCCTTGCCCATTATTTGTGACCATTCATGGACAAGTGCGTTCCTCGGAACCTGAGGTTTCCATGCCTAATAATTTCTACACTGACCCAGCAGTTTCAAATGTAAAGGGATAGCTTTTATTGGTGCAAATGAGGGTAAGAGGTGTGAGTAACGTAGGGTTTCCAGGGTCTTAAGTCTAAAGGGTAGGGAAGGCGCCTTTTTTGTTCTTTATTCGCTTTTTTGGTTTTGTTACAAATTGGAGATTCTATAAAGAAATCTCGAACGTTGTCATATTACAGGACGTGTTGATATCACTTGGAATTGATCCGAACGATACGAAGATCAAACACGTGCACCTGGAAGGAGCTGATATCGATCCTACAAGTATGTAACTCATGTTGAGATGTGTTACTGGTTTGTCTGATTGTTACTGGCAACTTATGTCCCTTTGCTCTGACAGAAATTGTGTTTTGGAGGTTTCGATAAGATCTATCTACTATCGTTTCTAATGTGTTCTTAGTTCGAACCACCCTATAAGGTCTTACCTGTGCAGTGCATCTAACATTTGTATTGTATTGTTATTGTATTATTAATATTTGTAATATCGAACTATTTTTTCCAGGAAAACCGTACTGAACGTCGATATCGTTCGAGAAGGCGATGTTGCCCGAGGCGATCATCGCATTCGAGATGAACGACACGATCCCGGCGGATCACGGATCCACTCAGGCTGATTGCTCCCGGTATGCAAATATAACATTTTCAAATCCTGAGGTTAATAGGGGTACCTAACGTAGGGTTTTCAGGGTCTGAGATTCAGTAGGGGAGGGAGGTGCCTTTTTGATCTTTTTTTAAAGCAAACATTTTGCAAAACACCCTATTTCGTTGGCTGTGGCTATTGAAAGAGTATTCACAGTTTTCACATATCCGCCCCAGCCGGGAGTCGAACCCGGGCAGGTGTGCGCACGCTCGCACATACGTGAACTCCTTCACCACTCGGCTATCCAGCCGCACGCGAGTCTATGAAGCGAAGATTATCTTGTAGGAGCTAGCTAAGTGTGTGCTGCTTGATGCTGATTGTTCCAGGCACGCAAAGCGATGGACTTTCTGTGGATGCAGAGGCATCGAGCATCTCTGATCTGATGGGCACGGTATTCGATGTGCACAGTGGAATTGGGTCAGAAGAGGTCTCCTATCTGTGAGGTAGATGTACTGTTATTGGGATAAGGTACAAATGATTTCAACTAACTTTGATTTGATTTGATAATAACTTTTACTTGTGTGCATTCTAAGCTATGTTTTGCATATAACATGTTCGTATCCGTCGATCAGTTCTTCTTCTTTGCCGCCATAAATGAAACTTGTTCGTGTTCCATTTGTAGTGTTCTTCTAGCCGATTCTTTGTTTCTTTCACGGATAATTTATAATTGTTATTGTTTATAAAGTTTATTGAAAAAAACAGTTGTAGATATACATTGCCTGACATGAAACGTTATGCAATATGCGTCTTCTAATGAGATCTTTCTAAGGGTCAAAAGTCAAAGAAGTTTATTTGTTACAACATCGAACCGAAGAATAGTAAAAAAAAGAAGCAAAATAAATATTCACAATGTAAATACAAACAACCAGTGAAAATTCCCAACCAGAAATATCCCACCCCACATACTTACAAGTAGATTTGTCTTCGACTACCTCGAAGCATTATTTACAGTATTGGTATACAGTAATACATATCTTCGTGTGCAATAAAGAGGTTACAGAAGAAGCAACTCACTAGTTGTTATAACTGTTATTGTCAATGTCAAAGAAGAGGAAGGGTCGAAAAGAGAAGAGGAAAATAGAATTAAGACAAGGTGGACGTATGATTCCACTGAACAATTAGCACTTCATTGATAAGAATTTACCAGGAAAATTGATATAAAACGTTGATAGAAGGAATGCCTGATACTCCTGTTCACTCTTATGATAAGGCGTAATAGACTGGATTCC
>JACMIJ010000205.1:0-25837 GCA_014805365.1 Koerneria luziae | reverse complement strand
GTGGAAGGCGCGCATGCTGTGCCTAGGTTTGCTCACATCACGTTCAAAAACAGGCATTCGTTATGTTGCTGTGTGGTCTTGTGATCTGATAAGACATTTGAAAAAGCGTTTATATTCGTGTCCAGTTGTAAGATTGGAAGCAGTGTTGATCATGAAGTATCGAGAAAAAATGTCGGGCTTGGCTAGGAAAGCTTTTTATGTGTTTCTTAGAGGGCCAACGAAAGGTAACCCTTGTTTTTGATAGATTATACGCTGTTTCCTGCTGCATTGGAGGTACATAGAATGGTTAAGGAGGCGAGAAACCATTGTTTTGTGTTAGCAGAATTGCGTGTATAAGCGACCCGCAACTTCTGCGAGGGGGGCAACCATATAAGGAAATGGTGGTTTCTGCCTCTGAGTATTTACGGTTTCTGGATACCTTTAACATAGTAGAAAATGACTGTTTTAAACATGAAAACGCCTTTTAGGCTTACTGGAAGGTTACGTTTCCTCTGATTCCATATTGGATTACCGATGGGCCAGATCGTGATAGAGTGAGACGACAGCTTCTGTCATGGATAGAAACATTTCACGCCATGCGGAATCAGCGAAACTTCCGCCGGCCTAATTGTAAGAATTGTATGCCTTTACTTTGTTCCGGCATAACAGTAGTGCGCAAACGAGGTACTTTTGTGGTAATGATACGTGTATCAGATATGAAATGATGTCACATATCACATGGTATCACCAACTCGGGTATTTCGGATGGTCATTGTTATAGTTATAGTATATCGCAGTATCGACATCTTCTTAAAGAAGGAGTAAACTCAATTTTTAAAGTACAATGCCCCAAAAAAACCATAGCTTGGTCAAGGTGTGGTTGACACTTCTGTAGCTTGTTTAGCGTTATAAGTGCCAACTGAGTGTTTTGTGAGGCTTGAAAGACAAAAAATCGTCAAAAAATAGCATGTAGCTATGCCCTCTTTATTCTTGTTTCACATCAAACAGAAGACTCGGGCATAGTACGACAAAAGTGGGTTCACCTCTTCTTTAAAAATGACGTGTTCGCGAAATCATTGTTATTCTCCGGTATATCGGATGAGCCCCATCCAAAATACCTGAGAATAACAATAATTTCGATACCGTTTCACTGATCGGTAGACCTCCTAACATGTTTCAAATGCGAAATTTTCAATACTGTTTGGTATATGGTTATTGTACATTTGAAATATTCACATTTGATCTGTTCAGCAGTTATTCTTTATTCGCACATACATTTAGTGAGTAACAAACAAACAATTAAATTCACAGAGAAAAATTTCTCCAATGTTTCAAATGTTCTCCATATTAGAGCAATACAACTATCATAGTTTCTAAGATGCAGATTAGAGCTAATAGTTAAAAAAACATTTGAACTTTGAAGATACAAACCTACTAGAAAGAGTATTTCTTACACGTATTTGAATCCCCGTTTATACATACACATATTAGTTGATATTCTATGCTTGTTTCAACTTATTTGAGCTAAAGAATGTGC
This sequence comes from Koerneria luziae, assembly GCA_014805365.1. Classification (NCBI taxonomy): domain Eukaryota; kingdom Metazoa; phylum Nematoda; class Chromadorea; order Rhabditida; family Neodiplogasteridae; genus Koerneria; species Koerneria luziae. Next base: position 24,321 of record JACMIJ010000205.1, on the reverse strand, counting down.
TCGTAGCTAGCTTGAAAAGAGCATATGAAGAGTATGTCACTAACAACAAGATCACCAAAGCATAAAAGGCGATATCGAGGAAAAAGTACGTCAGATAGGATTGCTGTAGTCCGCGTGGCTTCAGATTCGGTAGTGCGCCAAACTGCGCGGCGAACTCGACGTGACGCACGAGTTGCTCGCGCGGCGAATTGGGACGCGCGCGTAAAACGCGCGACGCACGCTGCGCGCATTCGTGCAGGCTGAAAGGATATTTGTATGCATTACAAGTGAATTATGTTGTTACCCGGATGCCTTGTGGACGATAGAATAGGGATGATGCCGGGTCGACCATCCCCCAGAAGGGATGCCGCCGGCCCCGTCAGACCTACTCCAGACTGAATCTACTCCTCCTCTCCGGAGGCGTGGCCTTTACATGGGACGGCGTATTGCACAAGAAAGAGCCTTATTTGCTTCTATGATAATACTGTCCATCTAGTGGGTTTCCGCTTCACAAGAAGGCTATCATGTTGAAAATTGATGACGTTTCAATCCGTTTGGTGATCAGTCAAAAACCATCTAATGTCATGAAATGAACAACCTTCGTATTATTGGATTATCTGACTCCGTTCTGTACAAATATCCGACTGACTGTCGTTATATGGTTACTTGTGTAAGCGTATTCATGTTTTTCGCGGTCTAGAGCAGCTCATCTGATTGTGAAGCGAAGAATCTGCGAAGAATCGGAACATTTTGGCAAAATTGTGTAATTGGAGAAAACCTAACAATAAGATTTAATCATACAGTTACAGTCGCATACATATTTGTACAGAACGGAGTCAGGTACATATGCCAACAGAATGTATTTGAATGGAGAGTCTGTAATACGTTAGATCTAGTGAGTTTCTGCTTCAGGAAAAAGCTATTACGTCTATGACTGATGGCGTTTCAATACATCTGGTCTGGAGTTTTGAAAGTGGACAACAACGCTCTTACAAAACCGCAATCGCAAAATAATGCTTCCACTGTTTTACAGTTCCTAATTTGCATATAAGTACTTACAAAGGCTTCTCTTAAGAAAACAATGACAGTATGCAAACAATGAACCAGAGGAAGTTTCTTGCGCTCACTATGAAGAGTTTTACCTTTTCATGTTCAGCAGCTTCGACACAGCTTGCGTCAGTTTTTCCGCATTGCCAATGTCGTATTTCTCATAGACAACGGCCAAGCCAAGAATGTCCAGCACGGCCGCATTGCGATATTGGTCAGCGAAGAGAGGAATGAAGACACCTAGGCGAACAGTGTAAAGTCTCACCGCAGTACTCTTAGTTTTCCTGACTCCGTTTTGTACAAATATTCGACTGTCGCTGTATAAGGAAATCTTATTGTTAGGCTTCTTACCAATTACGCAAATTTGCAAAAAGCATTCTGATTTTTCGAAACCTTATGCCTTTTCTCAAATTTGTAAACCTTCCATGAACTGTAAGAAATTTGAAGTAGCTTACAAAATTGATTGTGTTGCGACAATGGGGTATTTGTACAGAACGGAGCCAAGTGTTCCAATAGTTTTTTTTCAACAGCCGATATATTACAGTTGAATATAATACTTTGTTTGCACGTTGAAACAAAGAGATGGTCAAAAAGTGTTCTTACAATTAGTGCACAGTGTATAAGTGTGCGTGTTACTACTCTGTTACTAGAACCCTTTAACCAGTAACTTTGAGAATAAAAATATTCCTTCGTTCTACCCGAGAGAGAAAAGAACAAAGACAGCACACCTGGAACGCCTCGAGAAGTCGCTTCCTGTGTTGAACCCATGCCACCGTGCGAGATGAAGCCAACCACTCGAGGGTGGTCTGAATGAACATGACTAGGTTATAACGGGAAGCTAGGACGGGTACCGAAACTTCTCTAACTGTATGAGTTTTATGTGCAAGAAGAGACTACAGCATGTTGTTAGAAGGGGAAAATTTCGAGGCATTTCGTCCGCAAGGCGAAATGTCTTGAATACGGGAGACTTTACCATTGCCTTTGCCACGTTGTTAAGGCCCATCTACGGTGTCTCATTACGACTCTCTCTGACAATAACAAGAGAATTTAAGTTACAAAGTTGGGAAATGTATCAACAAGATGTGAACCAACCCATTAACATTTAGCCTGAGGGCAAGGTTCAGAGAACATAGCTGATCTTCCACCTACCAAGCAGATCATTCTGTGGAAGCCATGGAGAAAGATATGCGTTCGGAACTTTTGAAACTTCGTTCCGAGCAAAAGCATCGGTCAGATTCTCATACTTCCAAATGAACGTTGTGTCGGGGAAGTTGGATATTGTCTGAAAGTGATCCTTGATCTCTGATCTTTCATCTCTTTTAACACAAATACGTGTTGTCGTTTCTTACAATTAGAAAAATAATATTGAAATTAAGTGCTTGCCTTCAAAATGGCTCTTCTGTATTCCGGTTTTATTTGCGACGATTGTATGATTGAGCCGAAGGAGATCAGGACGGCCTTAGGGCGCCTGGAGAGGACATCCAGCCATTCCTGAAAATAAAGTCAATGGATGAGAAATGTTACAATCGATTTTTTTGGTATTCAAAAGGAGTAATATCATTACGAACAATATGTCAAATCTTAGACATAGTTGATTCTTGATATCCGTATTAGTCATGTTAAAGGAGCTGCGATACCGTTGTTTGATCATTGCATAACTGCACGTTCAACAATAAGATTCGAGAAAATTGGGGAGGGGGTTATATAAAAAAAATTGGGGGGATGATATAAAAAGGGCGTTTATTTGCCCCAATGATTTCTGTCCCCTTTTAATCACAATAATTCTCACCTTATCCAATGGTTTGGGTTCGGCGGCAGCGAATCCCCCGATCTCGACCATTTTTCGAATCGTCGGCCGAGCGACGTCCACCAATGCGTCCGATTCGGTGAAGTAGAATGCGGAGTCGGCAATGATGTCCTGGAAATGCGTGGTTGACACAGACGGAAATTCCCTCTGGTTCTAGAAATCGACACTTTCCTCAAATTTGCTTAATTAACCATGATAAACTTTATTCATAAAACAAAACAAAAAATAAAGAGCATTCAAATGCTTGGGAGTTTCATAACAAAGCACTCGGGGTTTACATATACCGCTGCTCCCCTTACGCAAAAAAAACTGAAAATTTTTCCTTTGGTAGTCGTGTCATCCTTGAAATATACTGGTTGAATTACAATTGCCATTTCCAATAACACGTGTTATTTCTTACTACTAATACTACCAAATTACTATTGACATAAGTGATTCTGTTTTGTTAAATATCAGCCTGTTGCTAACAATAAGAGCTGAATGTGAAGTGAGGGTCGGATACATGAATAATAAGAGCTGAGCCAAGCATTTCAATTTCACTTTATGTACATATAAAACAAACTGAAATCTTCGAATCTGCGAGCATTTTTTTGATGCCAAGTTGTTAGTGCACAAATGTGACAGCTGCCTATCTACAGTCCTTACGTGTAACAAAAAAAAATCAATTTTTAGGTTGAAATTTCAATGCGATACCAATTTCAAGGATGCTTTAAGCTATAGGATTTGTGGTTACACCCTTTTGCGCGCTTACCGAGAAGGCCGGAAACTCCGGTCCAAAGGCGTTTCGGAATTCCTGCTCCGCATAGTACTGATATGTGTAGATGAAGATGGTTGTTCCGATGAAGTAATCCAAATTGTGCAGGCGGTCCCACAACGAATTCACGTTCATTCCGGGAAACTCTGAAAATGCATGTTGTAAGAGCTGAACCTGTCCGCTGATATAAACATAAGTTGTTCAAATTGTCAGCACATTCGTTTGTCTTCTATTTCTTCATTCGTTTTCTAAGTACAACATACGTGGTCCGAGGGAGGCATTTATCATATGAAGAAATTTTAATAGCGATGAGGGGATGAGAATATGAGAGACATGGTCCTTGTTCTTACCTGGATAGTAGTTCGGCACTAGTGGAACTCCAAGTTGTATTGCTGCAATCTCGTAGATTGCCGATGTGGAGGTTGTGATGACGGCTTTCGGTTCGATGGCATGCGCCAATCCTGAAGGCTCTCGTTGTCAACGAACCACACTTTGTTATCGATGAATATGCAGGTATGGGTGCTCAAGGAAATGTGATCAAGCAAACTAACAGGATTGGCTGAGAAGATACCTTACCGATGCCGCAAAAGTCGAATGTTTCTGCAATGACGACATCGAAGTGCTCGTTTCGCAGCCGTTCAATGAGTCCATCGGTATGAATCGTCTTTCGGCACTGCAGCGCAAAGCCCCTTCCTTGACTCGGAGCAGCCTGAACATTACGTGCACATAATCGAAAAAAAAACGATTATCACTCACAGTTATTCAGACTTCAAATAGATGTGTTCTGTAGAAATTCGGACTTCCCAGTGTGTTCAAAATTGTAAACTTCCTGTACTATTGGCATCACTAATTCCGTCCTGTACAAATATCCAATTCTCACTGTATGACCAAATCTTATTGTTAGGTTTCTGTTCAATTACCCAAATTTGCTAGAGTATTGATTTTTCACAATTGTATACCGTCTTACAAGCCTGTGAACCTGCAATAAATGTAATTTTTAAAAAAAAATATTCTAAAAAATTGATTGCATAGCGACAGTCGGATATTTGTATGGAACGGAGTCAGGTATGACAATAGGATGCCAGTCACAGATTAAGAATATGTCTGTGTGTGCTCGTTATCGCCCTTTAGGTTGTCATGAACAGTGTGCCGGGTAATCATTACACACTGGCAACTATTCACGTGTAGGTCACAAGCAAAATGAAAGCATCTTGCACTCCCGCCTATCTGGTGACCCAGACAGGATCATCCTATTATATAATTTGTAAGTCTGGAAACGTTGGTTCTTTCGCTCTCGCTCGCTCTTTTGACCTTCCTTGCTTCTCCTTCCTCATTCTCTAGTAATCTTTCGGTATCTGCCTAAAGCAATAATCGGCCGATAAGGAGACGCATTTTTGTATGTAGGTTGGCCTCCCTCTAAAAGTTAATCGTAACAGGTTTGGCGCAAACGATTCATTGACGCACACCAAGTGTGAAAATGATTCCCTTCCGGTGCGCAGTGAACACATCTGACGATCCAAGAGAGGTCGAGTCGAAGAGTTCGACGGCCGCCGGATCGCCGTCGACATGGATCATCTTCGAAAGAGTCGATTGATTTCGAACACTCGCGTCCATGTGAACTAGAAGTGTTGTCTGTAAGGAAAGCTTGCCGTATATTGTAAGCTTGTGTATTGTAATTTTCTTGCACCGTATGGAAACTGATCGTGATTGTATGCGTATTGCAGACCAGAAGATGATATCGGTTGAATGTAGCCTAACAGTAGCGTTTAAAAGCATTCCAGGCCGCATTTCTTTATTGCCACGACATTGTCTAACAATTAGTTTTGTGTTCCTGTGAATGGTTCAGTATCAATCATGGAAGTTGGAACTACTTCTATTGGATCAACACTTTCCATTCAACATAAATATGTATTATATTTGAATGTGCAAACGTTGAATGTTTTCTGAACCGGCATTATCTTCACAAACTTTAAAAAGTTGCATAACTTTTTATTCACTGACAACTTTGTGTGGTGGAGAAGTACGCTAACAACAAGATTTTTATATGGGATTGGTGTGGGTTTTTTTTATGTAACAGCAAGCAGTGGGATATGCTTTTACAGAATAACGTTAGATATCACATACCATATAAGGTAATTTTATTGGCATATCTGACTCCGTTCTGTACAAATATCCGACTGTCACTATACATTCAATTTTGTAAGCGTATTAAAGTTTTTCACAATTCAGAACAGGTTCAAAGGCTTGTGAAATGACATTGGTTTGTGAAAAATCAGAATACTTTGGTAAACATGGGTAATTGGAAAGAAACCTAACAATAAGATACCATTATAAATCGACAGTCGGATATTTGTACAGAACGGAGTCAGGAAAGCCAATTGTACTTACGACATCGTGGCCTGCTTCGACGAGCACATCGGCAATGTTCAGCATACACCTCGTATGCGAAATCGAAAACTTGGAGTTGTAGACCAGTATTTTGTACGAATGCACATTTGTGAACACTAGAAAAAGCACCGCTTGCAACAACAGAAGCATCTCGCCTAAACAACGAAGTAATTACAAAAAAAGCATACATAAAGTTTAAAAACTGCTACCAAACCTAACAATAAGAATAACAATAGCATAGGTTATTTTTTTTTGTATTATTAAAGGCTATTTTCAGACAATAGTTTCAGATGAGACTATTTTTGTATCTCATTGTTAGACAATTTTGATGCACCTCTGAAGCATCGTTCGAAACTATTACAGCTGGTGCTTCAGGAAAAAAGAGACCGAATCGTAACTAAGTGCAAAAATTGCCTTTAGTTGATTCTCGTTTCTTCAAAGATACGGCTTATGGCTACAGTGAAACGAGTTCGGGCCTCATTGTTAGCATTCGGTGCAAACTAGACACAAACCTCTTGATCAGGCTGCCAAGAAACTGTGGAACCGAGAAACCAACGGTTCAACCGCCATTGTGCCTTTTTATATGCTACAACATCGCCCATAGAACACTCACATGTTAGAGCAAGGGAACGGTTTCCATCTCCAGCAATCAAAGGTGAGCGGGATAGTTGGAAGTGGTGTTTCGGTGCCAGCATGACTTTACTCGAAAAATTGAACCTGATCACCGCGGCCATCCTTTTCCGTGATAAAAAGACACCGAGAACGCCGACAATGCTCTCTCTTACATCAGCTTGGTGCTCTTCCTGTTACACCAGTGCACCGTCTCACCGGGGCAATCTGGTAGTGGTGTAGCCGTGAAGGCTGGAACCCACCGGCCACTGGATTTTCCGTAAGGGTGAATGGCACTTCGGGAATTCTCTGTCTACGAGCAAAGCTTTATATTTACATCAGAAATAACTGTTTTTTGTTGTTGCACAAACAAACACAAACTGCTTTGTAAGAGAAAATCGACATGCTGTATAATTTGACATGATCAATCACCGGACAGCAGTCCTATTTACTGCAACATGCTAAGAGAGATGTCAATATCGCAAGTTATGGTATGTGCATATACAGTGGGAGGGATGGCCTTGAGAGCTGATTTATCTGTCTCTGATTGTGAGTAACATATGTGTTTCTGTTACCAGTACCATTTAAAGGCAATTGATAGTGAGACTTTCACGAAAATTGTATATAATCGGTTCGTGTGTATACTTGGGCAACTTCGAACTAACAATTTAATTATTTAAGAATAATGTGCCCGACTACTCAATCTTCCCCAGTGTTCATGCAACACTGTCGGTTGTGTAGCCGAGTCAACTTGGGGGCGGTCCACTAGGTACCCAGGCTAGGGCCTGTCCTATCTAGACGGGAAGTTCCGACCTTGCGAATACGGGAAAGGTGTAAGGAAAAAGAAGAAGAATGCCCGACTACGTCCTGGTCCTCTCAGGGCTCCCCGCAGGCAGAATGCCACGAAGCGGGAGAGAATGAAATATGCTTTGCATTGTGTACCGTTCGAAATATTTATGTCAATGCCTTGTTCACAGAAATATTCACCTTGAACTGAAATAAATGATATTATGTATTTAATGTTTCATTTGTATCACCTTATTGTGCTAGAAATTACGATTTTACATACAAAAACGATTAAAACTTGGGAAAGGTGAATGCTGGCCTTACCAGTTAACACGTGCCCGTCACATGACCATTAGCTTACAAAGTTTATCCCCCAACTTCATTTGATTATGAGTTGGATGCATACCAGTTTCTGCGTGTCCCACCTCCAGCAGTGTTTTTTTGTGTTGCGAGGAAAAATCCTAACAATAAGTTTCGAATGTCATATCGACAGTAGACAGTAGAATATTTGTACAGAACTGAGCCAGGAATTCTAATAATCTGTAATATACAATCATATAAAAAGGCTTGCAATCGTGAATAGCGTGCTTTTTCATTGCAAGCTTGAAAGATGGCAAATTGTAGTGTTCAAACATTTCTTTCAACAACGCACTTTTCTAAATTCCTTTCAATTATGTTCCTCCGATCCTCTTCTCCTATTCGGAAATCTTCCGCAAAATACGGCGAAAGCGCGGAATACGCGACGAAATCGCTGCGTTGTCCGCAACCGTCGACATTCGAGTTGAATTGTTTCGCCTGCGGCACCGCGAAATCGGCGAACGGCTTGAAGTCGGTGAAATTCGGGGGCGCGTCCATTTTGCTCCCGCCCGGCGACACGTCCCAGTAACTGAAAGGGCACAGATGTAATGACTGAGGATCGAATCCAGGCCTCATGTATGATGTGGCGCTCCTTGCCACTACGCTATTCTGCTGCGAACTGCAATGTGCTATACCGTAATGCACTCTCTCTTTTTCCATACGTATAATATATCCCACAAGGCCTAAGGGCTCGTAATCCCTTCAGCGAGAATACCAGTAACGGCAAAAACGGGTGGACCCCATTTGCACCATTTTTCACTTGCACCTATTCGTTCCATTTTGGTTTCTACAAGGCTGAAATTCCTGGTGCATTCTGGTGGCTGTAGATTCTAGAAGGTGCCACACAAAAATTCTTTAAAAAAACATGTTTTTTGGGAGATTATAACAGTTGGAGCAAATTGGACTTGCACAAATAAAATCCACTTTAAAAAAGCATCAGCAAATTGTGTAATGGGAAATATTCATAACAATTAAATTTCCTAAATATACATATGCACTGCTTACAGTTTCTTTTGTGTTAGAAGGAGACAATATTGTTGTCATACGCAAGCTTTTTTCATTATTATTGTTCTCCTCCTCGTATAGTCTATGTAATATTTACAACAACAAAAACGTACTACAGTATGACATCATCACCGACTCCGCGCAGGTTGTTCGTAATGTGCGCCCAGTCGTTGGCACTGGTCATCACGCCTGGATTCAACTTCCACTGCTGAAGGAGAAACAACGTTGAGCTGACAATGCAAAAATAAGATACTATAGGAATACTCTATTTCGTTCTCTACTAAATACGCGACAGTTACCTTAAAAGATCCGTGAACCCGTAATTTCTTTGTTTCAGAAAGGTATGTATAATAGACCTGTACCTTTTATGAGCGGGTTAACTATATAAAGAAATAATAATGTTTGCCTCGCAGAATTCACGGTTTCCGACCCTTTTTAAAATACAAAACCCGTGAAGTCAATAAGAAGCTCATAGTAGCTCTAAAAACTTGAGAAATGGCAGAAAGTAACGGAGGGAAATGAATACATTAGCAAAGTGATGTATGATTCTAAGATAGTACATAACAATAGGATTTGACTTTGTAATATAGTCGTTCGGATATTTTGCCATTTCGGGTAGTTTAATAATACACATTCCTTAATAATAATAGACAAAATAAAGCTTTTATCCTACATTAAAGGGGATCGGAAACCGTGAATCCTCGGAGGCAAAAAGCACCATTTCCATATACAGTTGCCGCCCTCACAGAAATTATGGGTCGTTTATACACGCAACACTGCTAACTGTATTGGATTGCCTCCAATTCAATATGTCAATTCTTCCCCTTCCCTGCATTGCTCATCATGCTACGTGTACAATGCCTATAAAGGCGCCAATGATTACTCATAACTTTGGTTTTCTATATGTTCTCTGATAAACAACTGTGTGGATGTGGTGTATACAACTTGTGAAGGGTTCGGCCAACCCATTTCACAATACTAACACAAAACAGGGGCTCCTTCTATGAAAATTCATTAGTATTTACTTACTCTGAACTCTTGCAAGGCGGAGAGCAGAAATCGTATGTTACGAATCGACACATCGCTCCAGAGATCCGGGCCTTCTTGGACCTGGAATTTGTTATTCTCACAATTGCCAAGTACTTTGCATAATCATCAAGAAAGATAAAAAAAACACTATTTGTAAGAAAAGTACAATTCTACAAGCTCATCTAGTTAGTTCTATTGTTCTTCATACAACGTTTACTACATATTGACATATCTGACTACGTTCTGTACACATATCCGAATATCGCTATATATTCAATTTGTAAGCATATTTAAATTACTCACAGTTCACAGCAGATCTATTAACTTGTGAAATGGCATAGGTTTGCGAAGAATTTGAAAACTTTGAAAAAAATTGTGTAATTGGCAAGAAACCTAACAATAAGTTGTACTCATGCGGTGGCAGTCGGATATTTGTATGGAACGGAATCATTCTGGCTCTAGTCCAGTTTAGGGGTCCAATAAAGTTGAGTGGTCCGATAGAAACAGAGGGGTCCATAAAAACTAAGGGATTAATTTTTTGGACCCCTCAACTGGACTAGAGCCTAAATTATTCATACAGCAAATAAAATATTCTTGTGAATGTTATCTTCTCTTATCTACGTACTATTGAAATATCAGACTCCGTTTTGTACAAATGTCCGACTGTCATTATATATTCAATTTTGTGAGTGTATTCAAGTTTTCACAATTCAGTAGAGGGTTACAAGGTTGTGAAGTGACATAGGTTTGTGAAAAACTTGAATACTCTGGAAAGTATGGGTAATTGGAAAGAAACCTAACAATATCATTACGAATCGACAGAACGGAGTCGGGTAAGCCAATAGTAATTGTGTTCAATGTGACCAACCAGTAACCACATATTGTAGGTTTTCTCCTTGACGGGTTCGACCACATTCGCTTGTCCGTAAAAGCTGCACAGTGCCTGCTGCACTTGAATGCCTCCGGGCGCGTTGTCGGAAGCGTTCAGTTGGACGAAGAATTGCAGCTTCAGTTCATCTAGAATAACAGGCAGATTATGCGCAAACCTTCCTGAGCATACATATAATATCGTCATCTGGACGGAGGACTTCTATCGTCTCCAATCATCATCCCATTTCTTCTCTTCACTTTGCCTCGTTCTCTACATTATCATTATCATCAACATCTACAATCTCTTTCTCTCTATCAACTCAATTCATTCTACATTTTCTCTTCTTTTTATTACACTGTGACCAATCACAGTTATTTCAACATCCTGTGAACTGTTTCTGTGGAGCTGTGCACCTCCTGGAGCGTATTCAGTGCAACATTTTTCGACATCCTGTATGTTGGTCACAAATCAGGAATATGCACTACTGGCATGTCTGACTCCGTCCCATACAAATATCCGACTGTTTCTACATTATCAATTTGGTATGTGCATTCAAGTTTACAACATTCATCTCATTGTCAGGTTTGCAACTTGTGAAGCTGCCTAGTATTGCGAAAAATTTGAATACTTTGGCAAATTTGGGTAATTGGAGTGAAACCTAACAATCAGACTTGATCATACAGTGATATTTGTACAGAACGGAGTCAGGTACGCCAATAATAGGTACATATGTCTGTACCTGCCACTATGCGTAAAAAAACGTTACCACAGTGCTATCACGCACGCATTCCGCACATTGTTAGCTTATGGTGAGCTTCTCCTTGTACATATACTAATGGGTATACATAAGTTACCGGATTTTCGTGTAAGTTACAACGTTCATTATCTCATTATGTATTTATGCAAATGGCATTCCTAACAAATCGGCTGCTGTGAAACCCTGTGCATTCAAACTTATTGTTAGAGTTTGTGAGAATAGCAGAGGATATTTCCAAAAACCTTAGTTTTTGAGGATCTCTGAGAATATTTTCGTACTTATAAAGTATAAAAAGCCGTCGTGATGGCTGTTTGTGCGGGTGATTGCGGGTGACAGGAAGAGATTAGCTTAGACGGAGACAGTGACTGTTGGCACCAGGTTAAAACACAGTGCAGTTTGTCGCCGAAACCACAAACGGTGGTACATTACTTATAGAAAACCCCATAAATTTTGAGGGTTTCATCCACCTTTGAGCGCTGCAGCGTTTAAAACACTCATTTTTTTAACCGGATATATTATTGCTTATTGTTAAAGGTGGCCAGAAACCGTTGTTTTGTGCGAGCAGAATTGTGTGTATAAGCGACCCGCAACTTCTGTGAGCGGGGCAACTATATAAGAAAATGGTAGCTTTTTGCCTCCGAGGATTCTGGCCCCCTTTAACATTATTGAAAAAATGAGGGTTTTCTGGCTTATTCGAGGGTAAGTGTTTTTCGAGGACCCACTTTGTTCAGCTGCATGGACATTGTTCGCAAGATTCGGATCCAGAGATCCTCCAGCATCCGGTGTATACGCTCGTACGAAGGCCGTTTCAACCTTCTGCCAATGCTTGATACAGTCGAAGGAATCCACACTTCCGGCTCCGTATGAAGCAAAGGCGTAGGAGTAGCCCTGAGAAAGGGCAAGAAATGCATATTGTAAGTAATTGTTGTTGTAATACCTTATTGTAATTGTAATGCCTAGTAATGCTTATTGTAATACCTAGGCAGTTAACTTGAAGTTCGGAGGTTGGAAGAAGACATTAGTTGCAGTATAATGTAAGCCTACCTGTTTCCACTGTGCGTTCCGTGATCTTTTACAGTACCTCAGTGCAAATGGTAACAGTATAGTTCACCAGATGGGCTTACTACCGAGTCAGAACTTATTAAAGGTGGCCGGAAACCGTCAGTTTTTTTTAAAAAAATTTGCTTATGTGTATTCCCTGAACACAAAAAGGCGGGTCAGTATAACACTTGCTATAAACACATTTTTTTAACGAATGAAATGACGGTTTCCGGCCTCCTTCAATCGAGTTTCCGATTTACAGGCCAGCACAAGCTCAACGTATGTACCTGCTTTACGATCGGTTCACTGCTAGCAGCACCATGCAGGCTAACAGGAAGAAGAAAGCACAACCAGCATATCGAACATATAGAGGTAGAGCCTGATGACATTGGAACGAATCGACTGTGACTTGCCGCGATCAGTTTCCCCTTATCGCCTACACTCCTCTCAACCTTCTAAGACACGTTCATCCATGTCAATATGGAGGTATACCAGGCATTGTCGGTATGCGGGCAAGCTATGAACTCCAAGATTTGAAAAGAAAGTACAACGTGTCGTCTAGTTGATCGCATTTGCTCGATAAACAACACTCTTCCTCCTACCCATCAGAATTCCGGGGTGGAGGTGATTAAACTGAGAACAAACGCCTAGGCAAATTGTGATCTGCCCAGATTCAAAATTCTGTGAACCAGTTCAGAAAGAAGCGTTTCCTGCATGAACATGTTGCTATTTGTGATGATGTTTGTATGGGTTTTTTTTTTAAATCGTACCCTGTGTCTTGCCCTCTTGCGACGGGAATGGCCTCTCGGTTGCCGAATGAAAAAATATATTATTGTTCTTTAAATAAACAGTGAAATATCCAATGAAAGAGAATACCACAGTTTACATAATCTATTAACTGTCTTAGCCTAAGATTGGCAACTGCCGAACTATCGCTGTAGTTTATGATCTACCGAAACAGTAATCATGCGTAAACACGTAGACAAAGCTCTTTATAATCCATTCGTTTTACTATACTCTTCCAATTTCTTCTGAATGGCTTTTCTCCGCTCGACCGACGAATGTGCGGGAACGAAAACCGGCGATCCATCTGGATAGGCGATATACGACAGGGACAGCCCGCACTGTGCCATCCCGCTGGCATACTCCTTGGCATCTGGCAGGTAGAAATCGGCAAATGGTACGAAATCTTCAAAGTTTGGCGGAGCCGGGCCAGAAAGACCTCCCGGAAAGATACTCGAGTAGCTGCAAAGAAAACGGTACACTTTTTCTGCGCCCTCAAAGCAATCACTAATTGTAAGAATAAGCCTGCCCTGCTGAATTGTGCCTTTTCTAAGAATATGGTGATGAGTTGAACAATCAGTTGGTGGCGGCTACGCCTCATGCCCCTTAAGTGGAAGTAAAAAAAGGAAAACGCTTGGCATTGATTCAAGTTCAATAGCTCAATATTGCATTTGAAAATTCTATCATTCACAAAGAACCGCAGAAGAGACGGACCACAATTTCAGATCGCTTCCGGCTCCGATCAGATTGTTCGTGATCGCGGTCCAGTCATACGAGCTGGTCATGATCGCCGGCCGAAGCTGCCATTCCTAAACAAACAAACAAAAACAGCTACACATGGTTTTGAATCGATTGTTTTCGCGCCAAAAAATGCCTTTGACACTTTTGAATAAATCCTTCCCTAAATATGAATAAATCCTTCCCTAATAATGAGGTGAATGTCGGTTGTGAAATGCTGTAGCTATACAATTAGAAGAAGAAGCATGTCTAAAAAAACTTCAATTAGTGTTTATCGCCATGAAGTGGTGAGCGTTATTGTTAGCAAATAAACTAGTAATTCAGAATATACTAACAATAATACAAGTCAATTTAGTATAGCTGCATTCCCCATTACATGTTATCGTCAATTTAAAAAATAAAGTAAAGTTATTAGTATAAGTATTAAAGTTTATAAAGAAAATACAGCTTGTTAGATAGTATAGATACATTATTGTAATATTGTTAGTAAGTGATATTATTGTTAGTAAGTGAAATTAGTCGGTTTCGGTCTCTAGCGTGTGACCGGCTAATTACTTCCCGGAACGAGACCATCGTCAGAGAATGAGTCATCGCCAACTGACCCTTATCTCTTGCAGAGCGGACAGCAACACTCGAATGTTGTCAATCACCGATGGATTCCATGTTTGTTGTAGGAACACCTGGCAACATTCACACCTTGTAAGTTAACATTGAAATGACATATCATTACTATTTTTTATTGAAGGTACTGTTTACTGAAACTAGCATCCAAAGAAGAAAAATTTTTTTCCATAGTAAAGTTCACAACATATGTATCTTTTTCTTATTGTTAGAAAGGGCCGGAAACCGTCAGCTGAGCGAGGAATTTGCTTATGAGTATTCACTGAACACAAAAGTAGCGGGTCACTAAAATATTCGTTATGAACACATTTTTCACGAATGAAATGACGGTTTCCGGCCTCATTTAACACTAGAAACGAATACGGCCTTGGAGTATGAAGTTGTGAGGCTTGCACGACATGATTACACAATGAACGCTTCTCCAAACATAGATAAGAGAAGGTAACAATCACAAAAAAAGATAGTTTGTTACGAAGTGGGAATCAATTACCCATTGATTGGGTCGAATCAAACAATAGTGCTAATTAGATTAATAACTAATTGTGCTTCAATTTTGTTTGTTATCTCCATTGAGGTACATTGCACAAGCTGCTTGGTGCTTGAGAGAATAACAAAACCCAGGTCAAAGAAGGCCAGGATCTTTGAATCGACGTGTTTGTGGTTGTTATCTTGTTTTAAGTAAATGGCGCCGCCCGCCCTTTTGGTAATCGTGGGAGCGTAGAGGAGGCACATATGCAACAAAGTTTTTATGCGGTAGGAATTGCGTTTCAGTAAAAGTAGAAATTGCATTCTATCTTCTTCGAAATAGTAGTAATCGGAGTATTCGGCGCCGCCAAGAATAAGAACCGCCTGGATAAGAACCCTCAAACAATGGACAATCAAAATAACGAACATTGTTCTAGGGTTCTTATTCAGGCGGTTCTTATTTCTGGCGGCGCATGTTTGTACATTGTTTGCAGTTAAATGTGACAACGTACGGGAATCCAAACGATCTCGTGATCCACGAAACCCATATTGTTGATAGTCGTGTAGAGATTGTACAGGGCGTGACTCATCTGCGATGCGCCCGTGTTCCATGCCGATGCGTTCAGTTCGGCGAAGAAATGTATGTTGAAATTGCCTGAAAGGTGATTGATACTTTGCGACTTGCAGACTACTAGTACTAGAAGCAACAGTACACTATTACATGTAGAGATAAAGCTAACAATTCGTGGACATATAGAGACACTTGATATCCTTGTTAGAAACCAATATAATGCCCAACGTGTCGAAATTTTTTAAAGAACTCTAACTTATTGTTAGTGAACCTAGTATAATATGCTAATTGTATAATATAATAGTAAGTATACAATGTTCGTAGTCTTTACGACACCATGGTTTCTGCACAACGTACTTATCATCGCCGTTTGCAGATTGGCGCGTAGCGTGTTGTCCGGAATGCCATAATTGTCCGGTTCTAGGATGCGCAAAAAGATGGTTTCAAAGTGGTAGAGTTGGTGGAGGCAGTTGTAGGATGGAATGCTGCCGCCTCCTCTGGTCACCACTCCCAACGAGTACTGAAAGCAACGATTTTGCTAACTTCTTCTTCTTCTTCTTCCTTACACCATTCACAGTGTTGCGTGGAAACTGGGGAAGATTGATTTTGCTAACAATAAGATTTAAATCCGAACTCCGTTCTGCACAAACATCCGACACGCCATACGTTTTAATCTTATTGTTATAGGAGCTTTTCCTAGCACATCGTCTTATTAATGTATTCAAAGTTCTCGAAATCTTAAGCCATTCTGCAAGTTTCTGAAATTATGCTGTAAACTACAAAAAATAATACGTTTGCAACTGTGATATGTACATAGTGATAGTTAGATAATTGTACGGAACGGAGTCAATAACTATAGCAAAGGTTTTTATGCGTTTTATGGGGGTCATCCTTCATCCCGCAGTGAATTCAAAACACAGCATGTTGCTTCCACCTCTCTACAGTACTTAAGTTGTATGCCGCAACAAAGGCTTCTCTCATAATAACAAATGAATATGCATGTTTGAGACCCGCGAAAGCTTCTCCCTTGTCTTTTATATACTTTACCTAACCCACTATTTACATAATACATTGAATTCATTGTTTTTTTTCACGTGAAGTGAAAAGTAAGTTGAAAACCGACCTGACCTGTTAGGAACGGGAAGAGAGTGCCGAGTTGAAGGACAACGACGAGTTGAGAGTGACGCATGCGAGTTCGTTCGTATGGATGACCGGGTGCGAGTGGAATCGATTCTTATCATCTTATTGTTAGCCGTAAAATCAAACTCCATTGTTGCCGGAAGGCAGATGAAGGGGGGGGGGAGTGGACGATGGGGTCGGTTGGCGTGATGTAGAGGAAGAATGGAAGAAAACATGTTCCTTCTGCAACTCTATAGTTTGTACCAATTTGTATACTTACGTATGCAATATACTAAAACAGTGGTTTCAATGGTTATAACCAATTGTAAGGGAAATGTAAATGTGAGAACAGTGGAAGTTTCTGGAAGCAAGTACATAGGGAACCAGTGGTTTTTGCCTTCACAGCCCCTTTAGGTGTCCATAGTTCATCCAACAATAGCCATCGTGTGGTGTTGCAACAAAAACCAGATTTCCCTTATTTACTCATTTACTCCATCCATTCCTTGCACTCTACCCGCTGCCGATGTTTCGCGCTCTGCCCGCTATCAATTACTGCTAGATTCTAGGGTGATATATCTATCACCACCTGTCGCCATGGTGAGGGACGGAAAAGTGGGCGTGGCTTCGTCAGTCGGCCTCCATTCTCGGGCGGTTGTTTGTTCGGCGTTCATCCCATGACACAGCTATCGATAAACACCGGTGCGAAACCGGTCGAAAGTGAGGTTCCACTCGGGAAGACCGAGGAGGTACCCGAGGTACCCGAGGTACCCGACAAGGCCAAGGATACCGGGGAGGAGAGCCGGCTCGGCCAGATCTTTGGCCAGTTCGATCGACTGCCCGCAATGTTCTCGCGTGAGCGGTCGCAGGAGGAGTTCCGACGACGCGTGCTGGAGCCGCTTCGACGCTTTGTCGCGCAGCGTAACGCGCTGGCCGCCGAAGAGGGACCGACTTCGGCCTTCAAACGGGTCACTGAGGCGTACGGATGGGTATCGGCCATGGTGAGTCATCCGCGTGTTCGCACCATGCCATTACATTTGTCCTTCGTGGACTGTGCAGTAAAAAACATGAACCATATGTTTCGCGAACAACAAGCAGCCGCAATAATGGGTTGTTTTATTGCTTTTATGAGCCTAATTTACGTCTTTTTGCAATTCGATCTTTATTTGGAGCAACCATGCTCACAGTATCCAAGTTACCAGTTAAGCAACAACACCGTGAAAAAAATGCATGTATAGCAGACCCGCAATTTTTGTGAGGGGGCAACTACATATAAAAGGAAACGACGGTTTTTGCATTCGAGGATTCACCACCGTTTCTGACCCCCTTTAAGAGCCCTTCGAGCACTAATTGTAAGCAAAAAGCCGTTCAGTTCTTCTGTGTCGCCACAATTGTTCTCATCTGCGACTCGGCTTTTCGATACACATTTTACCGAAATGCGGGAATAATCGCAGTGATCATGGTGTAAGTTCACTTTTTTTAAAATTTTCTAACAACAATCTTGTTAGCCACAGCATGTTGCTTCCGCCGGTCTACCGTACCACATTTGCATACGAATACAAAGAATTCTCATGCGTAGGCAAAGGAATATGCAAATTTTGAGACCGGCGGAAGTTGCACTGCCTCATCATAATGTGTAGCTATATGCATTTTGGCATCAATCGCATCACAAGTCCCTTATTCTTCTTGAGAGCCGGAAAGTGTTGATGTAACACAGTATACATTGCCAACCGCAATTTTTATGTTCCAGGCCAAATAAGGAACTTGTGCTTTCTACCAAGAAAAAAAATTTTTTAAAGTGATCATTTACGCTATCCGACCCCTTCCCGTTTGAAAATGACATCTTTTGGCATTTTAGCTTTCTTTTCACTTACGGTCAGTTCATGTTGTACACAGAAAAAAACAGTACAATGTTCTTAAGTGACTACACTCTAGTTATGCACTAGACGTATTTTGTGTGCACTTTGAGAGAAAAAAACATTGTGAAAGCATCCCGTGGCTGTTCACAGATTTGTATTCACACCTGGCAATTATATCTGAGAAGGCAAGCAGGCGAATATGTATATAGTATTGTGCGGTTGGGAAAAGGGAAATCGAAGGCGCATGCTCGGTGCAAAAACCCGCACACACATTTTGCGCAAACACTGTGAAACTCGTCATCGCTGTTGATAGTAGAAAATCTCACTGATGAAAACACATTTCAACTTCGGTGCTAACAATGAGCCCATTATATTATAGTTTCCATATAAAGCTTTTGCGCAACCAAGCCATTCATCACAATCTACTCTTATTGTTAGCAAGTACAACTTTCAGTATGGACATGCGTAATACAACGTGTTGTATTATGTACATGTTTTTTTATAATACGTGTAATAATATATGTATGTACAATGTACAATATAATATACAATACTACTTTCAGCATCAATGTGGCATTCGTCTACGGAAAGCTCGTTCATATGCTACGCAGGAACAACGCACGAAGCATTGGAATTTGCGTACGTTACATTATTGTTATTATAAAGTTTCATGCAACTTTTTGTCACTCTTACAATTAGTTGGCTTATCGTTAGGCGATACAAGAAACCGTTGTATTGTCGCAGAAAAGATGCAGTTCATACAATGCCCACTACTTTTGTGTTTAGGAAACACATGTAAAGGAAAAACTGACGGTACGCGACTGCTAAAAAACTGTCCTGTCCGAGCAATACAAAAATACTGTGCAAAATCCGTAAACCGAGTTCCTACACAATTGCTCGAACCGAGCACACAAAAACAAGCCTCAAATTTTGAGTGTTTTAAGCACTCTTTCGCATTTCCCACATAGCAGTTTTGTCTTGCTAGGACACTGTTTCGATCACTCTTGTAACTTTTCAATGCTGGATTCATTTTGTTTAGGAAATTCGTTTTATCAATAGGATTATGGAACTGCCTGATTGAGGAGAAATGAGTGTCTTGAGCACTTCCGAACTGTTGAAACTTGTTTGAGCTTCACTTGAGCCGCATTTGAGGCTTTTGAGATGAGCCGTCTGTATTTGCAGGAGTTTGTTCAAACTTATCGAGGCTATTTGAGCCTTATATATTTGAAGCTCATTTGAGGCTAATTTTAGTCTTATATGAGGCTTACTTGAGGTTTTTGAGATGAGCCGTCTTCACTTGCAGGAGTTCGTTCTCGCCACATCGCCGTTGGCCTTTGTCGCGCTCTTCCTGCTCAGTCTCATGAACTACGTGTACATGTACGCGCCGAGCCTCTTCGAGGTGGCCGCCGTCATTACGATCACGTTCCTCGTTCGTCATCTGGACTTTGAGTATGTTGCCATGGGAAACAATTGCAGCTACAGTAATCCAGAGTGTCTGTTTACCGCGTTAGATGTTGTTTGATACGCAACAAGGCAGTTAAGGCGAGAGGAAAAGGTCTAACAATAAGCTTTGCATAGATTCTTTATTCATATATCCAAGGCATTGGGTCATAAGGCAAATGCGCTAATAGCGCCTGCTTACCAGGTTAGATGTTGTTTGATACTCAGCATGGCAATTAAGGCGAGATGAAGTCTAACAATATCAGGGGGGGGGGTTGAAGAAGATATAGCTTTGTCCATTGTTCAAACGTCTTTGTGTTCATACGCAAAGACATGTGAAATATTTTCACATAATGCTACCTTTACTTCTACGACCTTGCTGTAAGTAATCGATTTCCAGCAAGAAGTTTCTGCACCCGCTCGTTCGCGTTGCGCTCCTATCGGTCGGTGTTCGACTCTTTGGACTGTTGGTCCTCCAGAACTATGGCAACCAGGCCAGCCCTGACAGAGTATGACATTCTACCACCGTATGCAACGTATATATCCTTTGCTTTACGTTACGTAACTTTATGTGACGTCTTGAGCTGACAATGAAGCAATCGTATTGTCCGAACACAGCGCTTCACAACCGCCAGTCTAATGTCCCTCATTTGCATACAGCACAAAGAGATTTGAGGCAAAAACAAGGTGGTATGCAAACTTCGGACAGGTGGTCACTGAACAGAAGAGTAACGTTGTGTTGTATACCCGGAAAGATCAGGACAGTCGCTACTCATATTGGCAGTTCAAATCTTATTGTTATAAACAAACAAATACAAGTCTTGAATCGAAAGAAAGCACACAGAAACAAGCTTATTGTTAGTATGAAAAGCTGTGTATTATTGGCTTACCCGACTCCGTTCTGTACAAATATCCGACTGTCGCTTTTTGAAGCAATCTTATTGTTAGGATTCTTACCAATTACCCAAATTTGATAAAGGATTCAAAATTTTAACAACCCTCTGCCGTTTCACAACCTTGTGAACCCGCTTTGAACTATGAAACGTTTGAATACACATACAGAATTGTTAACGTAACAACAGTCGGATATTTGTATGGAACGGAGTAAAGTATTCCAATAATAAAGCTGCATTGATGAGCAAACTACGCACACAAATATTGATCAGCAATTAGTTGCCCGAATAACCACACTCGTTGCAGATCTTCGGCCCACTCGCGCCCAGTCTCTTCATCGCACTCTACGTCGAATGCGCTCTGAACACGATTGTGAAGAAGAAGATTACGGTAAGCGCTGCATACTTTTATGTTTCTGAAAGTGCTTGTAGCTGTTCATTCTGGCCTAGTTTTGATTCTTGTACTGTTATATACCTACTATTATAATAAGCAGTATTATATCAAGGTGTATATATTATTTCTTTGACTATACGAAGCAATATTGTCAGGGATAATTGACATATTGTAGGTTGATATCGAACTGCCAACCACCGATCCCAAAGTGGAGACACAATCCGAGGAAGACGAGGTATGTGAAAGACCACCCAGGAAGTGCTGTTGTCATATTATATAATATCCAGGCTGTGATCAATCACAGTTACTACAACATCCTGTGAAATGTTTCTATGAACATTTGGATCTCCTGAAGTGATTCCAGTACAAAATTTTCGACATCCTGTACGTTAATCACAAGACGTGTCATTGTAGTTAGGTATTACAGTATGTTTCTGTGAACAACTTTGGAGAAACTTCGTACCTGCTATGCATTGCACTTTCAGCTGCCATCAGCCGCCGAGATGGTGTATCGCATGGTACTGTCGTCGCTGTTCTTCCCCTACCACTTCCTCGCCTACTTCGGACTCGTACTCGAGTAACCACCTGCCTCCCCTCTCCCCTCTCTGGGACGATCCCATAAGCGCACAGAAACCACACTTGGCGTCCACCATACCGCGGCGCCCCGCTGCGTCAGAACCTCGTTTGTTGAAATCTACATCTCCCCCCTTGCGTTACGTTAGGATCAAATGCCGAAATTTATGTTGTTCGGTTACCTTCTGACAGCGGTACAAGCTTGTGCGCTTTTGAGATCTCCTCCCCCCTCCCCCCGTAGGCTACCAGACCTTGGCTCGAAAGAACCTTACTTTTCTTTACTTGAGTAATGTCTGTCAAAACGGCTTCGTTGCTTGCTCATCTTATTGTCAGGTGACGACTGTTTTAGATGACAATCATTCCTAACAATATATTCAGCTTTACTTACAGCAAAGAGAACTTGCAAAGAGAAAAAGAGTCTTGCACGATGTATGTTCTAGATATTGTTGCTGACTTGTGCGGAAAAGCTTCATGTCCTCTTTAGTAGCATACGATTTGATTTCTCCATTCACTGGATTATTCCATACGTTCATCTTCTGCACTGCCTCTGGCTATCACGCGAGAGACACGAAAGACCACCCATGACGATTGTGGCAATTTTACACAAGTGATCTCTGATTCACCGTTTATTGCGCTTATTCTTGCACATGTAGTTGTCGCTTTACTGGTTCTCCGCTTAATCGGCTTTACTTTTCTTGTCTATACACCGGTTACAATAATCTTATTTATTTATTTATTCACAGAATAAAATTGCACTTGCATTTACGAATTCGTTTTTTTCACAGCGTTTTCAATCTATTATTTCTAAATCGCCGGTATGAAATGTATATATTTCATAGTTCACTCTTCAAATTTCTTTGTGGTTGTGTAGAATACAATGTATGCAAATGAGGTTTCCCGGCCTCCACGGAACCCAGTTCATAAGCCTGGATTCATGAGAACCTTACTTTTTACAAATGAGGTACATATATCGGCGATCATGAAACGCGGTGACTTACACGTATTATGTACTAATAAGCTGTAAACTGAACAAAACAATACTATGTTACATGCATACTATGTACTATTAGCATGCTTGTCTCCGTTCTGTACAAATATCCGACTGTGGCTGTATAAGCATATCTTATTGTTAGGATTTTTTTTTCAAATTGCACAAATTTGTTAATACATTCAAATTTTTCGCAACCCTATTCAGTTTGGCAAGTTTGTGAACTGCAACTGTGAACAGTTTGAATACGCTTACAAATATTTGTAGCGATAGTCGGATATTTGTAAAGAACGGAGCCAGATATGCCAACACTAGTTGATCTCACAGTCCCCGCTTTTCCTTTTCCTCTTTCATCTTCTTTTCAATCGTTCTCCTCCGACTTTCGTTAGGTTCAACTCGACCAAAATTCGGTGAACCCGTTGGGTATATGATGTAGTCGACCGTCAGACCGCAGACCGAAACATCCTCCCAGTACTCCTTGGCTGCCGGTAAGGTGAAGTCGGCAAAAGGTACGTAATCGTCAAAGTTCGGATCTGTTGGCCCGCCGAGACCTCCGGCATAGATGCTTTCGTAGCTGAACGAATAGTGTTGTTTGATCTTGGACAAGGAGGTGATTGTGTCTATGTATCACACAACACTATCGTTGAGCAAGAAATAAAAGTTTGCCAGTAATGAGAGGGGTACCAATATGTCGAGAAAAATTTTGAAAATTTTCATGGGCGTATATTATTGGCTTACCCGACTCCGTTCTGTACAAATATCTGACTGTCGCTTTTTGAAGCAATCTTATTGTTAGGATTCTTACCAATTACCCAAATTTGATAAAGGATTCAAAATTTTAACAACCCTCTGCCGTTTCACAACCTTGTGAACCCGCTTTGAACTATGAAACGTTTGAATACACATACAGAATTGTTAACGTAACAACAGTCGGATATTTGTATGGAACGGAGTAAAGTATTCCAATAATAGGTCTCACGCGAACCCAGCCCCCGATACCTTCATGGCCGACCCCGGAAGATGGCATCCTAGTGAGGTAGAAAATGGCTAGGCATATGAAATAAAAGGATGCAAAAAAAAACTTACCACAGTAGGACATCATCGCCGGCTCCATTGAGGTTGTTCGTGAGCACCTGCCAGTCGTACGGACTGGTGATCAGTCCCGGCCGAAGCTGCCAGTCCTGAATGTTCAAGTTTCAGCTCCTCATATTAATAGTTGTAAACTAACAATGCGATAAGCATAAAAATAAACTAACAATAAGACATATAACACAAATGAGATGTCTTGTTCGGAAATATATTGAGAACTTTAAACCTGTGAAACGTTACAGTGCTTCAAAATTTTTTACATTGCTAGCAGAAAGATGAAGAACCATAGCAACAAGATTGTAGTGTACAGCGACTGTCAGATATTTATGCAGACAAGAGTTAAGTCATCCCAAAAAGAGAA
>JACMIJ010000204.1:0-25854 GCA_014805365.1 Koerneria luziae | reverse complement strand
TTATGGGCGTGTATCTATGATACTTTCTGCACCTGCATTGCATTACGTAATCACTGGTCTAGCGCACCTCATGCGCATACAAACATAATGTATTTAATTTGAAAAATTGATTCAGTAAAACGTAAATCTTAGACCGGCTGTCTAATTGTAAGAATTGCTTCACGACCTGCACGGTCCCTCCTTGGCCCATTCCCGGTTGCCAGTGCCATTTCGGAAGGTGAACGTGATCGAAACATTGTAGTCGGTGATCGAATCATTTTTGATCGTCCAGACAAAGTTTGTCAGAGGAAGACACGAATCCTGCAACAAACTGAGTTCTTGCCATGAATACTGGTTTTCTAACAACAAGCATTATAAGTTGTTCCACTACTTCTAACACTTATTGTTAGGAACTGTTACCGTTGTAGTTGTTCTAACAACATTTCCCAAAGAAATAATGCTCCAGTGTTGTCACTATTATCATCGGTTTTGTTAATTGTGTATTTGCCTATGAATTATTATAGTTGTGAACGCGTAATATTCGTTATAGCCATGTTTGTTCTATCCATATTTCTGAAATACGTTTCGGAAAAGTTAAAGGAGGCTAGAAATCGTTGTTTTGTGTTAGCAGAATGGCGTGTATAAGCGACCCGCAACTTCTGTGAGTGGGGCAACTATATAAAGAAATGGTGGTTTTTACCTCCTGGATTCACGGTTTCCGGCCCCCTTTAAGCTAGCTATTATGAACGCTCGATATACAATTCGCAATAGTAACAGTGGGCATGGACAAAAGTTATTAACATTGTGAAACTGCACTATACCTTGTAATCATGAGCAATGACTGGTGAGATTTGTTCGCAGATCAGAGTCAGACCGAGATCCGGCAACGAATATTCGGTCCAGCTGCGAGGGAACAATCCGCGGTAGCGAACATCTTTTGGCGCGAAACCCTGAATTTTAAATTTATTCCGTAATTAGAAGGCACAGAACTTTCTCATAGTTCTCTCACGGAATGCCCCTTTTATGCTTTAGAAATTCTTTATTACAGCTTTCAGTGACATGTTTAATATTACTCCAAAGTTTTTCGCAATGTACTATATAACTGTGTATAATGTTCTGCTTGATAGCCAAAATTTAATCGGTAAGAGTAATCTTATGACGTAACTTATAGCCTAAAGTAGTCTTACAAGTTACCTAAAGTAGATCTTACCTTATTCCAAGTGCTGAGTGGTCTCGATCGAAACTTGGCACAGGAGAGCAATCGCTGTGTTAACAATGTGCCCGTTACGCTTCGGACGGTTAGAATGAACTGAACGTTCGCGATATAACACTGTACAAGGTACTATATTGGACAACGCAATGTTCAAGTTTATATGGTCAAACAGAAAAAAACAATTCTGCCTCTAATTGTAAGACAATAGCAAGTGAATGATTTGAGAGTCTGCTCATGCATTCAAAAGAATGCTGCTTATTGTTAGTAGAAACTAAATTGTTAGTTAAAGACACCTTTTTTACTTTTTTCTATTACCATCAGCATTAGATATGTGATACCTGATCGGCTTTGATATTCTTGACGAAAATCTCCTTGACTCCGGGCACCAGTGAAAACTTGTTGAATGCTCCGCGGAAGTCTCTTCCCATGGATCCAGACCCAATTCCTCCGATTGGAACGCCTTAAGCATTGTTTACAATTATATGTATAGAAAAAAACTATGTAATAGCCAGTATTTCGCATTTGATCATTAACGCTGCGCCCGTACAATATTATTGTTAGGATACACTGACGCTTCCAAAGCACATTGCAAAATTTGGTTACAAAACTTAAGTATAACAATTAATTGTTTGTATACGGTTATACACGTGCAAAGAGCAACAACAAATAGTATTATTGTAGATTACAAAACCGTACCGCAATGCGGATCATGTCGAAATTGTGCGAAGATGTTGATGAATGTTGGCTCGCCGGTCCACCAGTCGTGTACGAGCTTCACACAGAACCTGTACGGGTGATTATTGATTATTTAGCCGGTGCAATTTACAAAGTACAGTTACAGGGTAGTGACAGATTTATGCATACATTTTTGCGGTTAACTACACTTGCTGTTAGTTTTATGCTACTGTCTACCTTAGAAACATGGATATTATTGTGCTGTTTGCTCAACAGTAGTATAATGCTTCCTTGCATACGTTACGCGTACAATCGTAATCCATTTTGTTAAGTTACTGAAGAACACAGTAACGAAGAAAGCAGAAGTATACCTTAGAAACATGGGTATAATGGTGACGATTTGCTTGAATCTGGGCATGATCGGTTGTCTCTTCGGTTCGGGTGGTCGATAATCTCCAGTTGCCGTCCATCCCACTCCGTCCAATGGTGATGGAGTGGACATCGAAGGGCGTCTGAAGCGGATTATGGTATATAGATGGTGCATTGGTAACGTTCGGTGTAAATTTCGGTGTGTAAGCGGTGCATAGGTACAGTTGTGCCCGTAATCACTGTGGATCCTCGAAGGGGTTTCCTAATGTGCCAGGAACACTTGTTTTGTAAACTTGTAACAATTATAACATATGGGTAGCTGTACGTATCTATGCACGATAATTAAGATGCTCAAGCACTGACAATATTGACAACAATAGGATCCCTATAAGAGCATTTGTCTTGTAACCGAATGCCTTGGAACTTGAATAATGATTATAACAATGAGTTGTCAAATATTTTCGACCTTATAAACAGGAAGAATCGAAGGTTCGCTTCTGCGCCAGAATTGGAGCAAAGCACATCCCAAAATCCTCAATTCGCGCTTTATGTGGAACATAATCCAGTGATTCATATCATTCAGGCGTGACTGCGAAGATTAGGCAAAATGAAAGACGGATTTACACTTCACAGAGATATCTCAACGCTGTAGGTCATAGTGATGAGCAACGTTTTAGCATATAATAATTCTACTTTACATATTTACATAAATACAAATTGGATATTATTACACATCTTGCACAATGTTACTACTACTGGGCTAATAAGTGTGAAACGCTAACTTTTTAATATTGTATAGAATCATAGTTTTACTGATTTCATAGAAAGCATCATTTAGACATCATACCTAGCTTTCCTGTGCACGAAAATCGCTGAGAATCGCATTGTTTTGGGGATTCCAACAGCAATGACTGTTTATGAACTAACGCATATTCCTTATATATGTATTGCGCAATATGGTCTTCTTATTGTTTATGGCATTTTTTTTCATTATTTTTGTTATTCGAACACTTTTTCCATTGCGTTCTGTTTTGTGCGATCATTTTGCAGACACAAAAAGTGTCTGTAGAGTGGTGAGTCATATTTGATCTAGATAGTTTCCTCGATATAGAGGTGAGAAACGCGTGCTAACAATAAGAGTTAGATGGAGAGGTAAACAAGGTGTCTACCAGACAGTTATGTCTGGGTACTAGCATCAGGTACTTAGCATCAGGATAACTAATATTATGATCAGCATTTTCCTAATTGTTCTGACAATAAGCAATTACCAGATATTCATTGTTCATATGTTATTAATGTATTAACCTACAATCGCGAAATATATTATTCAGAAGTAACCAACTATGCATATTGATCAGCACAATACACACACAACAGGTGTCAAACACTCCCATAGGATTTCATCTCTTTTATGCGAATATGCAATACTGGAACATCTCTATATCAAGGAAGCATAATAACTAACAATAAGAATAGTAAGGGCATGTCAATGAACAAGCAAACGTTCACAATCTCATCCCCACTAAATTCAGCTGCACTTTGCCTATTTTCCAATAAAGTGGCACATGCTGAGAAACGATCCACCGGATGAATTTGTCAGCGCGCATAAGAGCTAAAAATCATGGCTAATGCTTTAATGGGGAGATCGCACAGTTGTGCGCATCAGCATTTCAATGCCCCGTTACACCTTAAAGGAGCGGCCGAACCCTTCATTCGCTATGACAGTAAGGTGTGTATAACAGACCCGCAACTTCTGTGATGGCGGTCAAATATATATGGAAAATGTGGTATTCACGGTCTCTGGAAATTTTGTAAGGTAATCACAGCTTTCGTAGGTCCACTGTACCTAATATGCATATGACAATAAAGATTTCGTAATCTTTAACAAATACGTAAATTTGCGAATTTGAGGCAAGTTTCACTATTCCAACATGATGTGCAAGCTTTTCCACAACGAGGTTGCTTTGCAAATAAGCCAGGAAGTGCGAAAACATATCCTGAGTGACATATTTACGAGAGAAAGTGCAGGAAAGACGTATGAACACTGGAACTTTACACATTAGAGCTCTTGGATAAAAATAAAGATAATGCGGACACGCGTTGCGCTAAAAAAGACAACAAAAGATAACAGCATGCACTTGTGTGATGGTTCTTCTAACAATAAGATTGTAGAACAGACGCTTTTATTAGCCATATTGAGAATGGCTTTTGTTAGTTCCAAGAGGTAAGATACTTCTTGTAATGATATTCAGACAAACTCTTGTTCAACCATAACACAAGACATAGTTCAAAAAATGCCAGTTGAAGATTCTAAAAACTTGTGGTGAAAACGGCGGCTAGCGGACCGACACCGGAAGTGCGCCAATGTCCGAGGAATCCCATTCACATGTCGGGGATGCTCCAAGATGGGCTCTCCGCCCTATCACCATAGCAACCATCCAATGATAAGATATCAGCTGTTCTGGTTTAGATTGTATTTCTGGCTATGGCGCAGAGGGTCGAGGGTTCGAACCACAACGATGACAACGTGTATCTTTAAACCCCATCGCACCGCTCGTGGAATGGCCAATTTTTCTCTTTTGATGCAAATGGGCTATACAATTTCAAGGGACAGCGTTTATTGTTAGCAAAAAGGCAGTAACGAAATTTTTCTTCTTTTCATGAGTGATAATTTTGTCAAGACACTCTGTCAGGATAGCATGAATATGGAAAGATAAGAATTTGGCTAGTTCCCTATTCCTTGTTCCACCAAAAAATCGCAATTGTGAAGCATCAATTTCATTTACACAAAACCTGAGCTTACTTATGAAAACTTGAAGCCACATCGTTATCAACCAGTAGAAAAAAGTTTCAAAAAGTAAACTTGAGCGACATGACTCGAATTGTAATGCTGCGTCATCTAATTCGAGGACCATGACTTCAAAACAAGCATGTACAAATAAGAACTTGCTTGCCTACAGAACTTACTAGCTAAGAACGAGTTAAGAACTTGCTAACCTACTAGAACTTACTTGACATCTTCTTCAGTTGAAGTATCAGAACTGTCAGCATCCGAAAAGTTGACAAACGGTTCGAGAAGACGGAAGAGCAGACCGGACAGCAGAGTCATGGCTGCTCCACACTCGCTTATCAGAACGGAAACACTTACTCGCTGTCTCTTTCCCTAATCCTCTCTACTCGATCATTATATACCCATTCTCTGGCTTAAGCTAACCGTCTGTTGCCTCTCAGGTTGCAATGCTATTTCTCTCACTCTCTCCCGCGTCTTCCTGGTTTGTTGATAACGAACTTTGCAGGCGGCACGGAGTGAAAATGAGCCTCGATCAAAGAGCGTGTATCATCTTTAAAAATGGCATGATATATTACAACGTACAAAGTGACAACTAAAAAATAACATGTAGAGCCTTACAAGAATTAAAGTAATAAAGTGAAGTTATTAGTATAAGCGTAAAGTTAATGAAGATAACATAGTATGTTAGCTAGCATAGTTAAGTATTAATAGTAAGTGAGATTTTTGTTTCGGTCTCTATCGTACCTCTCCATTATTGGTGCTGTTCCCTGTCTTATTGTTAGAGCATTCCATTATCACAATAAAAATGACGTAATTTACAACAATAACATGCATAACCCTACAATCATAATGTGATCTATGGCGCACAATGTGTAAACTACACGTTGTCTGAATCAGGAGCCAGCAGTTGCTATTAATACAATGAACGTAGAGGCGAAGAATGGCACAAACTATCACAGCGATAGTCGCTATCAACCAAAAATGGCGGTTGTTTTGTTGTGCCACTTTTGTGCTTCAGGATCATCATAACTATTGGCTATTCAGGAGAACGCATGGATTGCCCGTACATCAGTCGGCATTGTCATAGGGATACCACTACAATGTTTGTGCTCTATGAAAATTGTGCTGGAACAAGGATTGGATGTGCCGATGTTTACCTGCTAGCAATGCGCCATTGTTTTGTGAGCTATTTGGTGTGAAGGTGTGATGTGTGAGCCAACAATGAGCCGTGGCACTGTTTTTCTATGGGATATAATAACAGTGCAATGCAACTTATTGTTAGGAAACCTCAAAATATCCTCCTGTATGTGTTCTCATGATAAATTTTAGTTTATTTTTTTAGCAGAAAACCATGTATGGTTTGGTTCCTCGTTATATTTTGAATGGTCTAAAAATAATGTCAATTCTGCTAAGTATGCAATCGTCGCAAGAGTTCGAGGTAAAATTAGCGATAATCGAATGAGCAGGTTATCGTATGCTTATATTATATATCAGTTGCAGAGGAAAAGTGAATCAAACGTCCTGGAAATTGCAAAAAAAGGCATTCCTGACTATAAAAACAGAATAAGAACAGAATCAATGCTCAGAGAAAAATAACCCTCAAATATGCCAAAAAAGGTGCTTGAGGGTTTATAACCCTCATTTTCTTCCCTGTTAGAGATGCTGACATTTTCTACATTCATCATTCAGGCCACATTCAGTTTTTAAAAAATGAGGGTTCATAACGCTGCAGCACTAAACAGTGAAGAAAACCCTCAAAATTGAGATTTATATTTTGGTGAGCGAATAAAATAGAAGACGAGTTCGTGAACTCCTTTCACATATATGCGAATAAATGCATTAAATTACTGCATACATATGCATAAAAAGGGGAGAAGCAATTAGTCGTTGCTCTTTCGTTGTAGGTGGACAAGCTATTAGGAGACATCTTCTCTCCTCGCTCTATGAGCAACACGGTACTTTTGTGCTTTAGCGTAACAACTTATTCGGAACAACTGTCTGTCCGGATTGTGAAATGCCGGATAAAGGATAACCAAATTAGCGAGCATTGTTCTAGGATTCTTATCCTCCAGGCGGTTCCTTTATTGGGCGGCACCGTTCAACAAGCAAATACTAACAATAAGTAATCAAAGAAGCATGCATGTGATATAAAGAAATTAGAAAGAAGTTTGATATATTGTACGATTGTGCATACTTGAGAACGAGAGTAGAATTTACAAAGAGCTATATAAATACAACAGTAAAACGTATTCATATTTTTAAAAAATATACTCTAGCTATACAGAATACACCTATTGAGAGTTCCCTGAAACCCCCCTCTTTTATATGACTTCTATCATATAAGCGTAGTTGCCTCATAATCAATTACAATTATAATCAATAACCTTAATAATAAACATTATTTTTATTATTATTGCATGTCCAAAACGTAACAAGTACGCGAAACAGTAACGAGTTCCATCCGGAACGGTTTGCTGATGGGCAGCCACCCATGGGAAAGGGCAAAAGTAGGCCAACGAGGGCAAACAATTCCTCGATGAGTGAACCCGAACAAGGGAGGTTCGCCCCGTAATCCGAAGATGAACGAGGGAGGCCAGTGGTGCGCAAGCGAGAATGAAATGCGTTTCGCAATGCGTAAAAAAAAGACGCTACGCATCAAAAAACACGCTAGGCGTAAAATATTGCGTTTTTGACAATTGAATGCAAGACAACCTCAGCTAAACAATCCGACATGGACTTTTGTTATTCAACAAATATGTGAGCATTTCTTTGTTTATCTTCACGGGAATGTAATCAAGTGGAGAGTAGCAATCTTACAATTAGGGTTTTATTTTGTTGCATAATTACAGCAAAATAGGCCAATTTCACAGAAATGCTAACATATTGCAATATTCTATTACTTGTTGTCATTTGATGGGTGAAGAGACTTGTGATAGTATTGCCTAGTTTTTGCAGAATTTGTATACTTTAGCCTATTATTCGCATTTTCTCCATGTGATAGATAATTGTTACTTTGCTACATTTCGGACAGTGATCTAGCAATAAAATATCAGTCACGATCGCCACATATTGCAGCATAGATGCATAGAAATAGCTGATTGGAACAATGGAAATGCCGTTTCTACTGGAAACGCGAGTATAACTACGAGTTAGTTATTAACTAGAGAGCAACTTTAGGCGATTAAAAATGGAAACAATGAGTAGGCCACATGCTCAAACATCTATCGAACATACTTTATTGAATTTTCAAAACACATCTTTCACATAAGTAAGTAAATCAAACCCAGTACGTTACATTTCTGTCAAAACTAATTGTAAGTTCGCAATGTAAAGACGCTTTATTGACACATAAACTCGTAAAAGTCCATATCACCAACCAATAGATTAGGCATGTCAATCACTCCAAATCTTATTCGCCTGTAAAAATAAGCGCCTATGTATAATAATACACGCAAATAAGTACTTCAACTCAAGGCTAACGGTAAACAAAAGCGAACTACAACCATTTCCTTATGCAATATTACCTTACGCCATATATAATAAAAGTTCTTATTTACGAAAACAATAAGCGCATGTTTACCGTCTTCTCAAAATGGAAAACAAAGCTGATCAAGCTCACGAATTCCCGGAACGTGAATGAATACTTGAACTAGGAAGGCAGCTGTATTAGTTAGAGGCTAATTGTAGGAAAATCACCGACTAAAATAGAAGCAGAACCGTAAAGCCAAAACAAAAATATGCGTTAGCAAGTGAAATATCGCCTATGACAGCATACCCTTAGCCTTGTTATTC
The DNA here is from genome assembly GCA_014805365.1 of Koerneria luziae. Classification (NCBI taxonomy): domain Eukaryota; kingdom Metazoa; phylum Nematoda; class Chromadorea; order Rhabditida; family Neodiplogasteridae; genus Koerneria; species Koerneria luziae. The sequence goes on along the minus strand of JACMIJ010000204.1, from coordinate 17,035 downwards.
TAATTGTAAGATTGCTTTTGCAATCTTGTTCGTTAATTTTATGAATGGAGAACTTGGAGCTTACTTGGAACGAACAAGACTATGAATATGAGCCGCAGGCTATAAGGCCTTGCATCGGGAGGACCTTACTGGACTTTACTTTATAAATACGAGTGTTAAGCCCCGAAAAGCCTCAATCTGCCTTCCCTAGTGAATAATACATGCATAGCCAACAGACGATTACACGGCAATAGCCAGAGCCTGAACAGAATTCGAACTGACAATTAGCCGAGAAAAACACACGAAATTATCATCGCTTGTCCTAGACTAAAAATAGGCCACGCGCAATCAAAGTACAAAAGTAAGCGTATAAGTGCAGGTCGTCTCCTCTAATAAGGCGTTATGATGACCTGGATGACCTGTCCTAAGGCAGTCGAAATATACAGTTGTTCCTAAAATAACAGCATATCCAGGGTCTGCCACAACGCACATATTGAAGTTATTCATGGACCACAACTGCAAAACATGCGTATGCTTTGTTCTTCCTACAATTTTGTATAAATGAAGTACAATAAAACCGACGTTAAAAAAGCGCTGTGCCATTTACAAGATTATGAGGGATGATCAGAGGGTGGTAGGTGGGTGCATTGTATGAGTGGCCACGGGTACCAGTTGGATCAGCTGTGTTGTGAAAAAGCGATTCTCATTGTTAGTATGCCAGGTAATCTGGTTGGCTAAACCTCTCACACTCAGAAGCAGAAACGTTGTTTGTACCATTTCTTTACAAGAAGGTGTCCGATAGGATTCGGACCAACCAAGGATAACCGAAGGAACCCGAGGATCGCTCACTTCGCCCGCATCACGTCAATAGTTTGAAGACGTCGATTATGCGACAAATGTAAATGTAAGCTTCTTATTAGTAAGTTAAACTCGAATGAGCCCGAATGTCTCTGCCCAAGGACGAGGGGAACAAAAACACAGTCCTGACAATAAGAGACCGGATTGTGGAAGCTAAAAAATTGCGTCACAGTACACATCTTAGCCGTGTCCACAAGATAGACTCCGGTCAGAGGAGATAACAGCCAAGCATGGAAAGGCTAATCCTATTTTGTCCTCCAATGGAAGTGACTTCTAACAATAAGTTTTAACAAAAAAATTTCGTTTCTGCTTACAATACCAGAAAAAAACCATTGTGATATTGTAATAATTGCTTGCATACTGACGCAACGAGAGCAACATGTAACACTTGTTGCCAGTTCAACACAATGTGCGCTGACTGACAAGGAGCAGCAATTTTCAGCAAAGCACACTATAAATAGTTGCTGTAACTTTTGTGCAACTAAATGAGTATAGCTCCCGCCGTCTAGCTTGTCACACCTGAACCGTTAAAAACAGCTTCCTACACTTATTGCCTGCAACATATGTCAGACGGTTTTGAAAGTTAGTGCAAAGCCAACTACTACACGTGGCCTTTTTGTCGCTGCGAGACCAATCGTTCAAAATTCGGCTGGCACTTAGTATTTAGCCCGCAGTCTGCTCCTTGTCACACTACCACAGTTAAACGCACAATGTGTCAATGTGGTAGTCACGCGTCCTGTATAGAAATACAATGAGCGGTTTCACGTGTATTATGATGAACTGTTTTAATTTAACAATTGTCAATACGCATTATCTTTTGTAATCCAATCCATGAACAAGAAAAAACTTTACCGATCATTTGAAACTTCCAATATTACGTACGTATAAAAATCATTTATAATTTTGTCAAGGAACGTAAATGTGATACAAATTTAAAATTTTATGTATAACACCCTGAACGTGAGCTCAGACACATTGTACTAACTTCACGTACAGTACGTCAGTGAAGACATTACCCAAAGTGCGTAAACTCAATGGTGGTAAAGTAAAAGTAAGCCCGAAAAGGGTGCATCGCACGAGTGCAGCCAGATCTTCTTTCACGTTTTGCGTTGTGTTTGGTGAAAGTGGAATGACCTCTATTCACTTCTCATCATCCGTTTTTCCACGCGCTGCCCTTTTTGGGGTGACAAGTTTGGGCGGTGCGAAATACGCGTTTGCTTACTTTCTAATTGTAATTATTCTGTAAAATAACATAATTGCAGAATCCACGATAGGTGTCCATAACAAGATGATGGGAGATGACCAGTGGGTGTGCATGGTAGTCACAAGTAACATTTGGATCAACTGTGTTGTGGAAAAGCGATTCTTATTGTTAGTTATCTAACAATAAGTTGCATTTTTGTATTTTGTAACAACAAACCAGGTACATCCGTGTGAATGCCTTTAGGCTTGAATATGTTTAAATATGCCCCACAACGTCCTGGCCCTCATAGGACTCCCCGAAGAACAAATGCTTTGAAATGGGAGAACTTTACTTTACTTCTATTTTCCCAGGTATTAACAATTTCAAACTGTATACAGTGTTTCTTTGAATGGTACACAAATACCAGCCAAAACTATTGTGTTTCCTATCGTTATTCTCGCTGCATCAGTTTGCTGAATTGGATCGAGAAGATTTCGTTGCACACACTCTTACAATTAGAATCTCCGAACAGTTAGCATTTGCAGTTTGTCTGCCCTAACTATTTCTGCCATGCAAACGACATATTGTTGAAACTCTTGTATTCCAGTACATGATACAAATATGTACAACACGTGATCCCAGTGTGCTCTTTTTGAGCCCAATTACGAGCCCTTTGAGCCTAATTATGAGCCCTTTGAGCTCACTGACGAGCGGCTCGAGCCTTGGCGACGGCAGCGACGAGCTTTCTTCTACGGTATCCGGAAGGCTCGGATGTGGTCGAGGAAGGCGCAACTCCGTGAGAACGGTTGGGGCACGGGCAGTACGCGGCGTCCTGTCCGGGGTTACCGGTCTCTCCCGGTGTACCTGAAATGCGCCAATCAGTTTCGGGTTGACGCAAATTTTGTTTGGTACTATGCGATCTACTGAACATTGGCGATTCATGATCCAACCGTGCCTATGAGTTTCATGCGGGCGCGGAATGTGTGTGTAATGTTCGAACGAATTAGTGCTTGTGTCTTTTGTGCAATGAACGATAACTTAAGTGCATTCTCAGTGCAATCAACATTATTATTATCGCTGATGGTAGTTTACAACAAAAATAATGCAATCGAAGTTAGTTGTATGTTTAGTTCAAGTTTGGCTATTCCTAAATCTTACAATCCGTTACCAAGGAATAGCTGCTGTTTTCTTGTTGCTAGTTCGGTTTTTGGGAAAGAGCAGGTAATTGTGGACTATGAACATTTGCCAACCTCGTAGCTATTTGTTAGATCAGCCAATATAGCAGCCAAGTATAACTGGATAGGATCACCCACCGTCATCTCCAGGTTCTCCAGCGACTCCATCAGCTCCCTTCTCTCCTGCCGGTCCCTCTGCTCCATCGTTTCCGGGTTGTCCCTTCTCTCCTGGCTGGCCCCGTCCTCCGGGTGCTCCCTTCCTGCCGGGTGGTCCGGCGGGTCCGGGTGCTCCGTGGCCACGGGTGCCGGGGTTACCAGGCTGGCCGGGTGAACCGGGAAGACCGTCGTTGCCTACAAGAACATAATATATGGATTTGTAAACACCAAGCCTTTAATATATCCGCAACGTAAAATAATTAACAATGAGATTTGTGAAAAAGAAACTGGTGGTTTTCGACATCAAGCAAACGCTATTAGCGTAAGTGGTGTATGATTATTATTATACACCTCAATGCTCGGCCTAGAAACCAATGAACCATATTATGATCTAAATTAAATTAGACTATAATATATCCAATAATCTAATCTAATTTTTGCACAGTACAAATAAATCGCGATTGCGGTTGTAAGAACTAAAAGCTTGAAAACCCTAATCTCAAATCAGGACCATATAACCGGTGTTTTCGTGACATATTGTTAGATTTCGAAACGAAAGGTTCCCAAAGCGAAGTTCTAGAACGTACCATCCTTTCCAGCATCTCCCTTCGCTCCCTTCTGTCCGTTCTTGCCGTCCTTTCCTTTCCTTCCATCCTTGCCGGGTCGTCCGTCCTTGCCTGGCTGTCCGAGAGGGCCGGGTGGTCCGCGGGGTCCGGGGGCGCCGGGTGGGCAGACGGTGCAACCGGAACCGGAGTCGTAGCCGGACGCGTCTTTGGGCATGATACTGACACCCTTGAGACCTGAAGTAGAGAGTATTATTGTGGAGGAAAAAAACTAGACACATTGTTACTAACATAGACAAAAGATCCAGAGCCTATAAAAGAATCATATTCATGTTCTCTGAACATATATCATATAGTTATTAAAGGAGGCCAAAAACCGTCATTTCATTCGCAAAAAAATTTATTTATAACGAATGTTTTAGTAACCCGCCACTTTTGTGTTCAGTGAATACACTTAAGCGAATTCCTCGGTAAAATTACGGCTTCCGGCTCGCTTTAACAATACAACAGCAAAACGCTATAACGTAAACGCCACAACATTAACGCCTAAACAAAACAACATACCATCCTTTCCATTCTCTCCGGGTGGTCCATCATTTCCCTTGAGTCCGGCTGCTCCGGGTGGTCCTGCGGGTCCGGGCGGGCAGTTGTTCGGCTGTTCACCACAGTTGCACGAGCCCGACTGTCTCTTGGCGCGACCGGAGATCAGGGAGGGGATGGAAGAGGAACCCGCACCCTGGATGCCCTCCAGCATGTCCGACCACGCATCATTGGCGAAAGTCTGAAAGGAAATTGATTCTAAAACACATAATATATACACTGTGACTAATCACAATTATTACAACATCCTGTTAAATGATCATACGGAAATTTGGACCCATGGAGTTTTTTCCAGTACAAAACGTTTCACAAGTCAGAAATATGTCTGTTTTAGAAGCTTCTGGAACTATAATAATAGTGTAATTAGAGAGAAACTGAACTGTCGTGATCTAACAATAAGAAAACCGGCCTATTTTTTGCTAGTTCAAAAAAAGAAACAATATAAGTGCCTCAGGCCATCGTGTGTCATATTGGGCTACGAATTCAGCACAATACTATAGAGACAACACATTCCAAAACAAATTAAAGCAAAACAAACATTCACTGGTACTTGTGCTTACAATTAGCACATTATACAAAACAATCATTTGCACAACCCTCCTTTTCCCTGTTTTGTTCTTGCTTAAACTATGTACGAACCTTGAATTCCCCGAGTTCTACGAGTGAATCCTCGTGGAAGGAGGAGATGTCATTCATGATGACGGCGACGAGGCCGAGGAGGCCAACCATCGTCACCGAGGAGAACACCATCGCACCGTAGATTATCGTCTTCGAACTCATCCTGAACATATTGTTAGGATTATATGTTTGTAAGCATTCTAGATTTCTAACAATAAGTATTTCCAATATAAACCTGCAGTAAAATTATTAGCAAATTTGAAAACATTGCAATATTGCAATGACAAACATTATTATGCGACTCGCAGTCACGAAATAACAATTAGAGCATATGGTATTATTATGCGCCAAAAAAACGTAATTTAAAGGATAACACAAACTATGTTTAGTACAAGGTTGAAACGAAGAAATGTAGAATGTGATAAATATTTTGTAGAAGCGAAGTTCTAAGATTGTTAAAAAAAACATAGCTATTGAGGCTAGTGAAATAATAGGAACAAAAACCCACTCTTATTCAGTGTAATAGTAATGAGTTTGAAACATTGCAGTACCTGTTGGCTTGAAGTGAAGCTCAGAGCAGCTTGACTCGACCATCTGGACCATCATTTTTATACTAACGCGACCGCGCCGCAGGCTACTCAAGTCGTCATAAAGGAAAATTAGTGACCATGCCCTGTGCGTGTTGTAACAGACACCCGGAAACAGAACAACAGCAACGAACCATTGTCTCAATTACACGCACGGACAATAGCACAAATATGGCTAATTAGTCAGTGATGTCAGCGGTTTCTTGGGTAAAAGATCTTAAAGGGGGCCGGAAACCGTCAGTTTACCGAGGAACTTGCCTATGTGTATTCCCTGAACACAAAAGTTGCGGGTCAATGAAACACTCATTATGAACACATTTTGTGCAAATGAAAAGACAGTTCCCGGTCCCCTTTAAACGATAGCAAAGTTTCCCGTATTCAAATCGTTACGATTTTGACCGTATGAAATAGTAAATGGTTTATTCAATACCAGTTCTCATCTTTCAAGATCTTGTCGAAGATGTTGGCTGTCGATGTGGCGATTCCTCACCATTTTTACTGTTTCCTCTCGGTTCCAGTTTGCTACGAAGACCTTATAAGGCAATACCCAACAATGTCCAATAAGACCCTTGATGCACACCAGTTTCATTGAACTGTTACAATCGGACTCACCAGTCATTTCCTGGGAAATAAACAGGAAATAACCGGTGAAGCATGCATAATAGCCAACAACCGCTCATTGAATACAGCTGCAACGTGCCATGCCTTTCAAGAATTAGTCGTGTTCTTTGTGTTTCAGATAATCCTTATGGCATTGCGTCTCTGAGCAATCTAATGAAATCTGCACATACGGTTGTTCTAATGACACAATTCTAGCAATAAGATTTTCAAAACCATTCATTTGTTATGCTTTCTTGTTTCTCGAACCAAAACAGGTTCTCCGTAGTGTTTCATTCATTCCATGACATGCGTAGAATGACCGGCGGGTGCCATGCATTGTGTGCACTCGTTCCCACACTTTTTTTTTATTGTGGTTTCATTGTTTCGTTTTTGGTGTCAGCTGATGAGTGAGGAAACGGTCACTAATAGAGAGAGAAGCGACTGGCTGGTTATTGTTTTCATGAAGGAGTAAAAGCATACATTGACACAATTTAGCGATATGCTTTTCATTGCTAGTGGCAATATTCACCTTGAAGTAGAATTTCAGATCGCAGGTACTTTTGGCATATCTGACTCCGTACTGTTCAAATATCCGACTGTCGCTATTTATTCGATTTTGCAAGCGTATTCAAATTTTAGCAGTTCATGGTAGATTCATTTACAAGCTTGAGAAACGGCATAGTTTTACGAAAAATTTGAATACATCAGCAAATTTGTGTATGTAATTGGGAAGAAACCTAACAATAAGATTTCTTCGTACGACAAAATTAGGATATTTGTACAGAACCAAGTTAGGTATGCCAATAGTACGTTCTTTGGGGAAATCAGCATGATATAGAACGCCACCAATGATTCAGCATAACCGTGAAATAATCCAATAACACAATCAGCCCCGTATCATGTGAATTGCGCAATAAATCACTGCAATGAAAGCACAGTTCAGTCGGTTCTCATTGTTAGACCATTCGGCGCTGCTTGTAGTTTGTAGCCCACTCACCATTTTACAATTATGTGACTGAAACGAGGAATGTGAACTGCAAAATTAGTGAGAAGAATAAAAGCATACAGAAGAAGAAAAACAAAATAAAATACAAGAATAAAGTCTACCTAACAACAATAATAATAACATTGCGGACGAAACGCGATCGTGATAATACAATTTGGCACAATTCTAAGATGCAGCTGAATCACAAATCTCACTGTCAACGGCAATGATGACCTTTTACTATTCTCTGATAACAAGTCTGCTTTCCTTATACTGTACTGCTTTTTGTTGGCTATGTAGTAGCATGCAAACGTGAGGAAACTTTTCAGAACATTTGTATATGTATCTTCATCTCAAAGGTTGATGTACGTATGTTTTCAATAATTATAAAAAAATACTGAATTCGGAGTTTCCAAAGCAATATGTTCAGGTTCTTCACAAAACAATGCTCTTTGCAGCTCAAAGCTTTTACAATCATTACAAGGCCACTTTTCTATATAACTAAAATAGAACATGCTCAATCTTCACAGAACTCTCCGTCTGCCCAGTTCCCTCTTCGCACTCCGGGAATGGTCGCTAGATATTTGTCGGAATCTCTCTCTCTCTCTCCCTTCCTTATGAGGGGTGACTGCCCTATTCTTTTCATAATCGTCCCGTTGTGTTTGTTCGAGAGACAGGGGGCAAAAAAAGTGAGATTGGGGCCGGCTGTGGAGTCGTGTCTCCATCGTGCACAACCACCACAGGAAACATCGTCTCTCTTTTCCCAGATTGGGTGCTTAGGTCAACTCATAGTTGACTCTTAGTTAACTTATAGCCAACTCCCAGTTAACTCACAGTCAACATACTGTCAATTTATGGTCATATCATAGTCCACTCATGGTCAACTCATAGTTAACTCACAGTTCCTATGGCCATCTCCTCTTCCGATTAGTACGACTTGGATGACGTACTTGTTGAAAACTATGCTGTTTGTCGCTTCATGATGTTTTAAAAATGCTTCAGTTTTTTATGCTATAGTGTCTGAAGCACGAAAAGCTCTAATAGGTATCCTTAGATGCTTATTGTTAGGCTAACAATTTTTACTGCACTAAGCGTACTATGTGCTTACAATTGTTTTCTGATTCCTTTGACAACTTCAAGACTTACCTGGTTCCCAAATACCGTGAATTTGTTTGTACGCAGTATTTAAAGGAGGCCAGAAACCGTTGTTTTGTGTTAGCAGAACTGTGTGTATAACGGACCCACAATTTCTGTGAGGGGACAACTATATAAGGAAATCGTGGTTTTGCCTTCGAGGAATCACGGTTTCCGTCCCCCTTTAATGTTTTTTTAGTGTTCTCCGGCGTACTTTTCACTGTATCATTTTCACTGTATCCGCAATTTTCAACCTAACAATAAGAACTGCTTGTTCAGCCAATGGATCAATCACAATTACTGTCATTCCTATCGCTACTCTTTTGCATTCCGCCCTCGTCGCCAGGCGGATTCATGTCGACCGAAGGCGTCTGTGCCGACTATTCAAGGGATTGCGAGAGGCGGTCCGATCTGTGCTTTACAAAGGTTGTCCAAATAATACCATACACAGACAACTATATCCTCGGTAGCTTCTGGGCACCCCATTTTGGGGTACCTCTAAGATGGGAGGTACCCTGTTTTATAGCTAAAAGCAGATCTAGGCACAATGGTTCTACAGCTTTGGGATAGAGGGTCACCCTGTTTCATAAAATCAGGAATATTCTTTGTCGATGCATTAATGCAACATTGCTCTGGCGTATTCTTTTTGAATTTTCTAAATATGTTATTAAACAACTGTTCTCCTGAACGACACAAGCGATGGCTTACAACGTATTTCGTCTGTTCTCCAAGCAATCTGAAATTTGCATACCTCTTTGTTCTTTACTACAATCTCTTTGCGTTCGTATGCAAATTACATACATTAGATCGAGGTGAAACGCTATGTGGCTTTCTTTTCTTTTGTAGAGAGTCTTGAACAAAGCTATTACTTGTAACAACTTCACGTTCTCTTTTCAGGTCGAGCTGATGCACAAAAGTTGCCCGAAGACGTGTAATGTCTGCCATGCAGCCGCCGCAGCGGCCATGGCTCCTAGTGAGTGATAGTCTTATATTTAGAAAAAAAGAATAGGTGTTAAGACATATATCATTTTGTTCTTCTTTGTATTGTGAGTAAGTACTACTTTCGAGCATTCTATAAACAATGAGAACTGCCATTATATTTTTTAACACAGTCCAGTAGCATTCAAAGTCCGTCTATTGGCGAAATGATTTTGAAAGTCTGAAAAGTTACGCTTTTGTTAGCAACGTGCAAAACTCTCTCATATTTTACTTTGCTAGCAATTGATCGAACTGTGCTCTCGTATTTGACAATGTGATCGATTAACCTACAAGGTCATAAACAACGTACAGTATCGCAATAGCTCAACTTTCCGCTCATTTTCAACAAAACGGACAATTCAACAAATCATGCTCGGCCAATTACTAAGAAAAAGAGCGTACAGTTAGAGGGCTCTATCGAAATGGGGGAAATTGTCGGTTTGTCCTAAATATTGCATTTATTATTCAGTCTTTATTCAACAGTCTTATCTGTATCTTAGAGTCTGTCTTACAGTCTTCAAAGTCTTATTTCAATGTCAATATTCCTTATCTGTGTTGCTTGCTCACGATTCCTTCAGCCAGTCAATTGGAGCGATCGATGCGTCCGTCGCGGAAGTCTTCGTGTCGGGACATCGCCTCCGACTGCGACGAGACATCCGATCTTTGCGATAATCCCAGCTTCAAGAAGATGATGAAGAAACAGTTCGGATTCACCATTGCGATCATACCAATCGATTCTTTTCAAAAATTATTCTCTTAAATGAATTGGGTTCATTGAAACAGTAAAGGCAAACATAGTTTTGCCCGCAATCTGTGGAGTTCCTTAATATGGTTCCTAATTTGCCAGGAATACATTAGGAAATTTTGAGTTTCATAGAACCAACCCAGCGTTTTGAAGTAGGCAATCTTATTCATAACATGTTGCGCAGATTCAACTGAATATGAGCAAACTGCCTGATAGAAGAAATAGGTTCATTTTCAATAGTGCTGTGTTGCCAATAACCATAATTGGTTATTGGATGTAGCAAGCATGCAGGTTCTTATGTGACATAACACCACCAGTTGGTGTTCAATTGTTCTTGAATGACTTGAAGTTGCACATAATTATGCCACTATAAGATATTTCACATGCCACATGTTCATTGATGTTTCACAGCCACCATAAAACATTTGTGTCCGGTCAAGAAAGTGTTTCTTGAAGGAAAATTATCGCTTGTTTGCAGTCAGTCACGTTTACCACTGCAGTTTATACTTAGCCATGGTTTTCGGTTTTCAATGTCCGTTATCTCCTTGGAAGTATTATTGCCAAGTACTATATTAGAACAACCGTAACAACAATGTCATTCTTATTTTGATCTACCCGAACTTGTCTGTCTTCAGATGTGCGAAGACGTGCGGCTTCTGTTCTCCGTCACGTGCGAGTCGGCCAGGCGACGATCTCATTACGATCTCTGGCTTGGCCGGAATCGCAGAGGGAGGCGAATCGGGAAGGTATTGTTAGCTTATCTGACTCCGTTCTGTACAAATATCCTACTTTCGCCATGTATTCAAGTTTGTATGCGTATTCAAGTTTCTCACAATTCACCACAGTTCACAAGTTTGTGATACAGTGTTGATTGACGAGGAACTTGAAATGCTTTGGCAAATTTGTGTAATTGGAAAAAAAGCCTAACAATAAGATTCGATCATACAGTGACAGTCGGATGTTTGTACAGAACGGAGCCAAGTATGCCAACATTATGCTTTGTACTTTTAACCAGTGCAAAAACAAATTTCACAAACAGGAGACCATAAAAATTCATCTAACCTTTAGCGAGTAAAAACGACAGAAGACCTTACTGATAAAACAAAGTTCGTAAACAAAAAGTTGTGGAGGTATGGGGAATTGAACCCCAGCCCTCTCGCATGCTAAGCGAGCGCTCTACCACTGAGCTATACCCCCATCTGTTCAGATATTCTGGTTAGCACCTTATAATCCTGAGACAAAAGAAACAGGTGCTTGTCTTTGTGCAGACAATGAGATATCCGATATTTGGCGGCATGCATGCGGTTGGTCAAATAAACTTCTTGTCATGTGAATTGAGCAACAGTAAGTAAGAAAATGAAAACAGGCATCCTCGATATGTACCACTTTTGGATGAAAATTCATCAAAAATTGCTATTGAATGCTAGAACGATGTTTCAACCGCATTTGACATGCAGTATGCTTCTCAGAGAAACATTGACTTTTCTATGCTCGATGAAAACTGTACTGTTAAAAACAAAAAGTAACTGGACGAACTAGCAGTAAGCTCATATAATACATTGTGTATGCCTCACATTAGCCGGTCAGACGATAGAGACCGAAAGCGACTAATCTCACTTACTAACAATAAGTAGCTATACTATCTATTAAACTATCTGTTCTTTATAAACTTCACTACTTATACTAATAACTTTACTTTATTATTTCAATTAATTGTAGGGTCAAAGGAACATCGTCGAAAGCGAAAGGAAAGGGTGTCGATAATCTGTCGATCAGTGAATTGGTGAAACTCATTCGAGGCGCCGGTACAACCGACACAACACAGCAGACGGTGAGAGAGAATAATTATCATTGATCTGTCCGATCGATATCGATACTTATATATTGTTAGACAAAGCAAAGTAAAGTGAGGTACTCCCGAATCAAGGAAGAAAGTTAAACGGTCGTATGAATGCCGGAACGCTGCGCAGCAATTAAGTCCGTAGTGCCCACTTTCTAGCCAACAATCAATCATCGGGAAAAAAATACAGTGACATGTGCATTTCCGGATTGGAACGGGAAAAAAACAGGTTTTAGACTCATTGACTAGAGTATTGATTCATATTCACATTCATGGATTGTACGTTTGTGAACAGAAACATGGCTATGCACATGTTCTCTAACAATAAGAATGATTACCCCCTCTAACAACAAGTCCACTCGCTTTTCTTGTGAACTAACAGTGCATGATTGTGGCACCTCATTGTCAGTCTTGACCCTCTAAAGAGCCTTGACTGGCGAAATGTCTTGAAACGGGAGAACTTTGCTTTTTGATCCAAAAAAGTAAGAGGATCATTTCAGACATGCGCCGACATGGCCTACGACTGTCCGATCAAGCAGGGATTGTGCGGGAATGCCCGGTATACCCAACTGATGACAAAGATGTGCATGAGGACGTGCAATCTCTGCCAGACCTCCACCTCCTCCTCGTCCACAGGAACCACGACATTGTAACATTGATATTCGTGAGTTTCAATGACAACTTCAAATCCATATTTTTCGCTCATGAAATTTGAAACATTATTTTCAAGTCTTTCATCTTGTTGTTCCTTCCTTCAATACCACATTTGTTGTCGACCAATTAGTATGCAGAACTATTTAAAGCATGTTTGTAAACTTTATTATTTATTTATTTCGTGCAAGTGATTCTCCTTATTTACAGGTTGTTTTCTGTTTCATTCACTGTCTTGCTTATTTCTTCTTGAACAAATATCATAGTAAGCGTTTATTATAATAACTTATTCTTTTGTCTTTGCCCGTATAAATAATAACACGTGAGGAACAATTTGATATGTGAAAGCATAACTATCTTAAAACCTTTGGCTACTAATGTCATACCAAGTCTATACGGAAAGAGGCAGCAGTGACCAGCAATACATTATGTGTTTACAATAGCAAACCCGTTTCAAGCATCATATCCCCATAGCATATAAGGAGCACTAACAGCACGATGTGACAATATACAGATAACACTTAAAAGTTACAGTAGGTTACAGTATGTCACACATTACACGATATCATAAGCAATAACATAGCAAAATAAAAAAGCACAACGACACTAATTGTAAGTATGAGCACCACAGAATTGGCAATAGAAATTAATTTCAGGAGTAAACTACTCGATTTTCAGTGACCATTTACACTAACAATAAGTTACTTTACAAGGTCACTTGAAAGCTCACTGGAATCAGAGGGGTTTGCTGCCTAACCAAATAATTGAACATTCTCAACGTAAGCAACTACAGAATATTGCACCCTACATCACAGGCAAGCATTACATTATAATATTATAACTATCAATTGCATCACAAAATAAATATCATGATTACCGAAACAAATAGTTGAGTTTACAAGTTCATGGCTAACTTGGCCGTCGCATCTTGTGAGAAACGCAGGCGGGAGACGGTGTGCGTCGGAATGGTGACCTGGCTGAGCGCCCGATTCTGACGAGGAACCGGCAGGTTACGGTCAATGGCCGGTGGCTGGTTCATCGAGAGAGTGTGCATCGCCTGTAACATACATGGCAATGATTATTGTACCCACAAAAAGAGTTAACGGTGGGCCGGAAACCGTGATTCTTCGGAAGCAAAAACAACCACTTACTTATATAGTTGCCTCCTCAGGGGAGTTGCGGGTCTCTTCTACTGACACAAAACAACGGTTTCTGGACTTCTTTTAAAATTCAAAAATTCAATACGAAAGGTTAGCCAACGCTAACAATAAGACAGCGGAGAACAGCGGAAACTGTGTTAATAATGTTTCACCTACTCCTAATATAGAAGATACCTCCAGAAGGTGCTTTTATTTAACAAATTTCTTCATAGGTTCTATTAACAAGTTCCGAAACGTACCGCAAACTTCTTCCGCCTAATCGAGGCGCCATTGGAGAGAAGCAGCTGTGTATTTTCGTTCGGCAGGGAGGTGTACGCCCGTGGCGACCGCGACGCAACGCGCACCGCGCGAGGAAGCGCCGACCAGATGATCTGTAACAGGTCAACCGTTAGCTCGGTGGTTCAGACGTGCAATTTGCCATAAAGTGAACCGAAAACGGAGGTACTGTAATGCAATTAACGGCACACACTCTCCCACTGGCACGGAAGTAGCAGGAATGGCAAAGACGCGTTACGTTAGCAACATTCAAAACATGCATTTGTAAGTCAATTGGTTGTAATTGTATTGTAAAAGAACTATGTAATGTTAAGCATAGAGTGTTACAGAAGGCACAGAGGGTTACGATATTCATTCCTTATCAGCTTTCCTAATGCTACCTTGCTTGATCGTTAGTTTCAATAAATATATGGTAAAATATTCGATCAAGCAAGACAACTGGAAGCTTTATTTGTAATCAAAAGACTAATCATTTCAAAGGTTTTAGCTTATGAATGACTAGAAACGCTCGTTTTATCTTTGGCCTTTGAAATGATGAACATTGAAAACAGGATTACTCTATCATTACCTCTTCGATTCAAAGGGAACAGGAAGAGCTAAAAGTACCATCATCTTTACATTCTACATAAATAATCATGTAAAAACCATTACATAGTAATATTAATAGTTAACATGTTGTTTGAGATACTTACTCGAATGAATATCGACCGATATTTGCTGCCAAATACCAAGTAGATCAAAATCGTGCAAGCACCGTTCAGATTGACGAGAAACGAAGCCAGCTGAAAAGTGAAAGGTTGTTTTGTGGCATTCGGTATGCTAAATGTCACTATGGATGCTAGCTTCTTGTTTCAGTTTCTAGGAGTTCTCAATCAAAATGTCATAAGGAATGCTTATTGTTAGCTGATTCATAACATAGGAACAAATGCAAGCATAATGTTCATTACAGTAGTTATGAATTGTTGCTACAAAATAACAAATTTGCATACCTCAACCATCAAGGTCTCCACTTCACTCGGTTTCGTCGATTCCGCAACCGAAGTACCGTTAGTACCGTTCAAACTACTTTCCGACGACTCGTTATACGGTACGAAGTACTGCTGATACAACTCCATAATGTTACTCGCAAACGCCAACAAGTTGAACATCAAGAATACGGTAGTCATCGCCACCAGCATCAACGTAACTCCGTGTTCTTTCCGGGCTAAAAAGACGAAAACGTTTATGGAGGTATGGGGAATTGAACCCCAGCCCTCTCGCATGCTAAGCGAGCGCTCTACCACTGAGCTATACCCCCTGTATATTCCGTCTTCCGTTGTGCATGTGATGTCCTGATGTTTGACGGCAGGAACAGCTTATTATTAGATTAGCCATTCTCTCTCGCTAGGAAAACAGGATTTTTGTGTAATCATTGCGACAGAGCAAGGAAACAACAAAGCATAATCATACACTTAGGGGCACTACGTTTCCTGTACATATTGTGCAAGTGTAAGATATGGAATACAAAATATTGCAAAAATATCCCAGAGGCATCGATCCAGCGAAGCCTTTTCAATAGGATTACAAGCTAGCCAATTGACTATGGTTGGCTTAAAAGTGTTACCTCCGATAGGCGGAGTGCACTGTCCATCCTCACACGAGGAAGTATCGATGGCTTTCTTGGTCAGCGTGACCACCTGCTGGGACAACCGCTTGGCGGACAGTCCATTAGACTCCACGACAATCCGACCATTGCGATGACGACATGTCATTCCGCGGCGGAGTCTGAAATGTATGAATTAGTAAAAATAGCTACATTATAATAAAGATATGCAGGTTACTTTGTGATAAATATACATTGTTCATTGTGGTCATACAGTAAGATGGTGCATAACCCCCTAGTGCAATACCACTTCTATGCTTCACTCGCTAGCTATTTTAATGAAGGAACATTGGAAAGCGCTTCAGTTATACGGCAATAACAATAGAAAGGTACATACTTGTTGGAGTTTCTCAGCGTGTTGATAATCTTCATGTTCACAAAGATGAGAATCGAGAACGGAAAGGCGAAGATGACCAAAGTGCACAAAATGTTCTTGTAGATCAAAATGTATCTCGGGTCGAACATGTATTCCGATGGTGCAATGATTTGTGTCGTCCTAAAAAACAGCGATGAAGGAAGAATATGAAATAACAATGCTCATGTACAACAGGTGTGGACCAACTAGTCCACAAGCATAACAATAAGATATCGTCATACAACAGCAGTCGGAAATTTGTATAGAACGGAGTCAAGTATTACAATTGTAAGGATACAGACATGCAAACCCAGAACAATGTGGAGCACTAATGTGCAAAATATACGTAACTTACAATTTAATTCAATAAGGAAGATATGTTACAGTAAAATAACACAGGAAAGAGAAAAGGGTTACTGTTCACTTACTTGTTAAAGACGGTACTGTAACACTGTTGTGTCGTCAGATCGAACCATCGGGGGAAATTGAACGCAAACGTGGCTACGAATGAAGTGATGATAATCCCCCGAATAATGCCTTTCGACGATATCCGCCGTATCTGAAAGGAGCACGAACAATGAAGATAAACATATTAGCATATATTTTTTTAACAATAAGATTCCCTGAAAGCAAAGACAGATTTTGATAACAATGTCAGGAATGTACGTAGTTTTACGCTTCACAGACACGATTATAACACCTCTTGTGCACTGTATTGCGCTAAACTCGTACTTGATGATATCACAAGAACAGATAGCCATCAGCCGCAGTAGTGAACTTTTCTGCTTCAAGAAAGCTTTCCAGTGACCTTTTACAGTGATTCAATGTAAAAGGTCATGAAAAAGCTAACTGTAAACAGTGGGATTTACTAGTCGAGGCAGAAAACGCACCAAAAAGGGATGGCACACTCCGAGATATCGATGAACCGACACCAAGACCGTGAGGTAGAT
>JACMIJ010000203.1:0-25932 GCA_014805365.1 Koerneria luziae | reverse complement strand
GTAGCAGTGGATGGACGAAAACAGAGTGTGTTATGAACTATTTTTTGCCATGCAATGTTCCTCAGCAGGACGAAACATCATGCATACGTATTTTATGTCTTCAGAATCGGTGAAACACTTTAGTGTGCTTGCGTGATAATGCAGTGCAAATAACATGGAGAGGGCTCGATTTGTCATTATTTATCACTAAATTTCAATATTACGAATCATATATATCCCGTGCAAAAAAAGCTTCTGCTGGTACATATTTGTTGCCACTTGCAATTGTCAAAGAAAACAAAGCTTTCGCTGTATGTGACTTGTCCAGTATTCAAGCCAACTTAACCCATTTCTTTGCAGATGTTCTTTCTTCTATTTTACTGTACACTGATCTGGTACATTCAGAATTGTGGTAGAACTTTAATGATCCTTAAATAACAGTCATACATGCAGGCGAAACCTCCTCATTGAATGATCTAGTATCTCTCTTTCTGCAAGAGCACATGTTGCAAACAAACAGTCTTATTCGCGAACATTCTTCTGAATGCATTGTCATCATGTCAGTGATGCGCCGTCTTCTTCTTGAAAGGGCAGAACCTCGTCTCTCTTCGCATGCGCTCTCTCATGTTTTGATTCGGTGGCGAAAAAGCAACGAATGAAGAGGAGACCAATGCGAAATAGACCTGGAACATGTGCGGACCCGAGGCGGCTCAAATCTGAGAGGTAGTTCAAATGAGCTGTCCAACCTGCTCAAATAGTGCTCAGTAGCACGATCGTCTTTGTGCAATGACACAGACCTAAGCCTCCGAAAGACACATTGGCATATTATATCCACACTGTGCTCAATTACAGATATTTCAACATCCTGTGAAATGTTTCTATGGAAATTTGGCCCTTCTAAAGTGTATCCAGTACTAAATTTTCGACACCTTCTACGTTAGTCTGAAGTTAGGAATCATTCTGAACAAAGGAGTAGTGTCATGAGTGTGGAAAGATAAAGGCGTCTGCATATGCACATGTGTGTATATGTGGTGGAAGGATCTGTCCTTTCTACCCAATCCGCCAGCCGGCGGTGCACTTGTTGGTTGGTTTCCAATGCACATCCACACGTCCTGATTGATCCGTCCGACAGTTGTCTTCGTTCGAACATTCGGCTGCGGTTTTTCACCACGCGTTCCATGTGTATTATTGGGCGGCGGCAGAACGAGGCAAAAAGAAATTGAGAGGAGAAGGGGATGGAATCCTACGACAACGCATTATGAGGAGATGCCAACCAAGTGCCCTCTCCTCCCGCCGTCCAAATGCCATCCTTTTCATATGCCTGCTGCCCGGGCTGTTATCTCAAACGCCTTCGGAGGGCTCTCCACTACTTTACTTGTTAATCACGCTTTACTATTACGTTAACGTTCTAGAGCTATGCAATGATACGCAGTACATAAAAGCTGACCCAGACTTTTGATGTCTTATTGCTTGCATGTTTTCGTTCTCGTTGCAGCAGGCAAGTACTATCTACATGATGTCTTGACGTCTCACAGTGGTTATCTTTGTGCAACGACGTGGCACAAATGCTACTTTCCTTTCCTTTTAACAATCTTTCCGCTATCGTACCTTTCGTGATCACCACACTCTTTTAATGAATGCCATGACTGTTGATGATCTCTGAATGTTTCATTTCGCCTACACAACAACTACTCTGTAACATACCTTGATATTGTGGTCATATGATATTCGCACCGTGACCAATCACAGATATTTCAACCTTCTATCAAGTGTTTCCACGTAATCTTGGACCACGGAACCTTTCGACATCTTGCACGTTAGTCACAAGTCAGGAATATGTCTGACAGTGCTGAAAACGGAAATAGTTAACTAATCATAGTCATTTAAGTTTATGATTAGTACACACTTTCGCATGTAAATTCAAACAAATTACAATATTTCCTCTCTATAGATACTTACTTGGTTGCTTGTCCATGTTGCCCATCGTCGTGGCTGCTATGAACATGTTCCCGTCTTCATCATAATAAGAGAGGCGCGAGAGGGCAAAAAGAACACAGGCAGCGGCTCGAAAATGAGGATGCATCCACACACATATGAGTGCGTAAGTGAATCCTGCTGCTTCTCATGATCGCCAGTCTCTAACCATCATGTTGTCGTTGTGTGTTCACAAATCCTGATTACTGCTCTCTGTCCTAGCCTCCTTACCTCCGTGAAGGTATTCACTTCGTAGCAACTAACGGATTCTTAAATGTTAGTGCGAGTGGCATGCTTCAATCCTTTGTTCTTGTGCAGCAGTCAAGCTTTATCTCATTTGTTTGAAGTATTTTTGTGCCAGTGCTCTACAGTTACTTTATCGAAAAGCTTGCACAACGATACACTCCCCGAAATAAGAAATTGTTGATGGAAATCGTTTATTGCTTGGCCAGCCAGCCGGCCATCTCCGTCCTTCTTTTCATATCTTCTCCAAACCAGCAGCGGAGGCTGCCGGACGGACCTTCACATCTCAATTGCCAGTCAGCCAAAAGCGGCAGCAGCAACAGAGGAAGGCGAGTGGCAGATCAGTGTCCAAATGTCCTCGATGTTTGCGAGCACATTCTATTGTAACGCAGACCGTAACGTGATTAGGACTTGGGTTCAGTTCAGTGTTGAGTGTTGCCTGAACGTTGACTTCTCGTGTTTTGCTCAGTGCAAGACACTTTGACGTTGTTACACTTAGCACGAAGTACAGACATACACTAACTTTGATATTACTTGTATGTTCTAATAGGATGGGGAAACGTGATAGACCTTTGTCTACGAGTGGTTAATACAAGTTTCACGCCCTTTGTCTCCACATTGTGCTAATGTGGCCAACTGATCCTCCTCGAGCTTGTGCTCTCTCACCTCTGCAGATGCGAGCGAGAAGTGTTCTCTGATGTTACAGCGAACAACGAGCGCAGTCTCTGGCTTGTCTCCAGCTTCATCTCCGCTGTGTTGCCTGCCTTGCCTTCATTGTACCCGCGATGAGCGGACCTTTGCCCTATCTTACAAATCGCCTTGCAGCCCATTGTCGTCGCTGCATATACGCGTTTCGTTCGCGTTTTTTGCTGCCTTGCACATCGTCTCGTCGTTTGCACCAATTAAGCCACGACATGCACTTGTGTGCTCGGAATGAACGACTTAATTGTGTATGTGTGCATACAACTTGCCGAGATATGATAATTGAAGTCGAGCATAATTGGTCAGTTGACGGCTGATAATGTGCATTTTTTTGGGCATAAAGCTAAAATATTGTAAACAGGATCAATTGCAAGTGTTCAAGTGGCTTTCGTCTTTATGAGGTCTAAATCGGGCACGAAAACATACCTGACGACTGAACTGCGGTTATTTTCCTCTTTTGTTACACAGGTATTGGGTATTGTTATCATGTTGGTAGCAATTGTGTAAGTCACTTGGTTCAGTTGGAAGCATATAAAATCCGCACTGTGACTAATCACAGTTATTTCAACATTCTGTGAATATGTTTCTATGGAATTTTGGACGTCCTAGAGTGTTTCCAGTTCAAAATTTTCAACACCATGTATGTTAAGCACAAGTCAGAAATATGTGTAAAAACAATGAATGAATGAATTTATTGGTGAAAAGTAGGGTAAAGGACATGATACAAAAGGCTACCATTTGCTAGTGCAAAAGAGTTAGCCATGTCTGGTTGGAAGGCGCTGTTTCCTCTACGCGAAGAACCTTCTTCCATTCCTTCTTCTCTTCCACAGTCGTTAATTATGTCAATCACAATGTCGTGTGAGAAAGCAGCTATTTCGTAGCTGCCGATGCTCGCATGGGTTGGTTGGCTGGCTGGCTGGCGGGCTGCTAAAAAAACACACACACCAAAAGTTGTCTCCTCCGGGTGCGTTATCAGCTGTTACCATCTCAATGGCATCTCTCATGATGCTCACTGCCGTCCGTCCGTTTGTTCGTTTAGAGTGTGCGGGTAACGCAAAGTTTGTGTTCGTACATGTTCCTTTTGAACAGTTCTGGCTAAGCCACATGTTCTTATGTAAGTGGAAATTAACGATACTGTACGTAAAGACAAAACAAAGTAGCATAGCAAAAACAACTAAGAATTTAGTGCAATCAGGCACTTGGTGTAGCGGCGTCGGTGGTGCAAATAGCAAATTACGAATACCGTAATCAACCATTCCTCAGCTCGTAATTTAAAATTTTTGAAAATATTTTTTTTCTTATGGTTGCAGTTTTTCCGAGTTTATGCTTGTGTTCCTTGCTTGTTGTTTGGCTCTTTTACTTACGAGAATTCCCGTGCTGCCCGTCTGCACACACATCTCCTGTTATTTTGGCGGGGCACACGACCTCAGGTCGAAATAGGCGTATTTTGGCGGGCGTATAAAGTTGTTACCCACCGGCATTGTTTTTTTGTCTGGCTGCCGGTTCGGTGGCATTTCTGCTGCTGCTGCTTTCCTTTCCTTTGCTTTCCTTCTTTCGCCTCACTACCGATAATACCATGAAGTGGTTGGTTGATGGCTGTGGTGGCCGTGGCTGGCTGCCGGGAGAGATGACGTTCGTTCGTGTGTTCACACTTGTTATTCGCATTGCCAGACCACCACCACCACTGCCGGCGGCTCGTCGCATACACAACAACCATTCGTAAAAGAAGTTGTGCGCAAAAAGCTTCCTGTTTTTACCTTTCCTGCATTCGTTTTGTATTATAAATCTCCGTTTTTTTTGTTCCTTCACCTTGGATTTGTAGTGCTCAGCAACAGTCTATTCTTCATTAATACTTCTTAGACGTATGATTTGTGCTTCACGTGGTTTTTTTTATTTTTACACTATTTTTGCGTTCCATATACACGTTTGTGTAAGCAAATACGAACGGATACTACTATCTGTTTTCGTCTTGTAGAAAAATTTGCAATTTTTTTTATTCGAAATTTTTAAGAACTCAAAAGGCGGCCGGTCGTTTTGACAACAGTTGGAAAAGAATGGAGGCGCGAGATGTTATCAGGTCCTGCGGAGGCATGTGTTGGGTGGGGCTGCACACCATTGTTCATACCGTCGTACGAACCGAACGTTGCATAATTTTGTTTTATTTATTTATTCTATTGATAGTAAGTATGTTAACTTTCCGTGTGAATCTCAACACTACATGCCCATCATCTCGTTTATTTGAGCTCTCCTTCTGAAAAATTGAAGTTGATATTTTTTCGCCACTTCAATTTTATCTGGAATAGTAACGATAACAGTGCGGATAATGAACATATTGTCGCTTACGGCATAATAACCCCGGGTAATTGTAATCAGAGTGTATGTGTAGCTTTGGTTAGTCTTTGCCGGTCATTTTGATAATGCTTTGAAATAACATCCTGGTGATATTTTGTAATGATAATAATTTGACTGTTCAGTCGCACAACCAGCAAATGTCCCCAGTAGTAGGCAAAATACTTCCCGTATTCGTACAGCTGATCGGTAGAATGCCGAAATGTGCTCGTCCGTGTCCCGCCTGGCCATTTCTCAATCCGTTCCCTCTCTGCTCTCCTTCTTCTTCTTGCAGCAGCAGCCGTTTT
This sequence comes from Koerneria luziae, assembly GCA_014805365.1. Classification (NCBI taxonomy): domain Eukaryota; kingdom Metazoa; phylum Nematoda; class Chromadorea; order Rhabditida; family Neodiplogasteridae; genus Koerneria; species Koerneria luziae. The sequence continues at coordinate 20,398 of JACMIJ010000203.1, read as the reverse complement.
CATCATTTACCAATTGCCAGTCCTGGCTCTCACCACACAACAGCCGGTTGCCCGAGAAAGCAGAAGCGACCCTTCCCATATTTTGCTCCCATGGCTTTATTGTTATGTGCTCGGCGGATATGATTCCCGGTATCACTTTGACTGCATTATATGTATTTTTGTCCTGAACCAGATTACACGTCTTTGTAAGAACGGAACTCTGTCCAATATTCCCTGTGTCTAAACTCATAGCTAAGCTTGGTTTGCTCAACTTTTTCTTGTCGTTTACGAAGGTGTGATTATTGTTATTGTCAATGACAATCCATTGTTTTTTAGGCAGATTTTGTCCAATTCCCTATAGCCATTCACCATTACCTTTCCCGTCCGGCGTTCTGCGCACGGATTTGTTCTCTCAATTAATCTTGTGAAAGGGCGAAATGAGAGGTACATAGGGCAGGCAGGCAGCCAAGAGAGAAAGAAGGCAGTAGTATCAGAAGAAGCAGAAGAAGGAAGGCGCGGAAAAAAAGCACGGGCGAATAGCCGACTCCTCTGGCCGGCTTCGAGACCGCCAACCCATCATCCACTCGACTCGAGATATTGCGGTCTTCTAGGTCTTGGCGTGCACATTTATCTTCTACCGCATAGACCATCAGTGCACTTTTACGTGACTTATACCTACGAAAGCGTACTTGTTACATGTATTAAGCCCATGCCATTCACAAGAGTTATTTCTAGTTTGTTATGTCTTACAAAAGTGGTAACTAAAGATTCGTATGCATCTCCGGTTTATGTTTTTCGTATGTCTTTCCCTGTTGAACTCAACGACGGACAGTCGAGGTGATTAGGGATATTAGATTCGTTTTGGCATGTTATGATCGTTTTCCGCACGTAGCGCTGCAGGCGAAGCCGGGTCTGGCGTCCATAGACCTATTTTTGTTAATGATTGTCAGTTTGTGAGCATTGTTGCGTGCGTCTCTCTTTATTAGTAAATGTAAACGCAACTTGCTAGATGTGTCTCATTTTCGACGTTTTCAGAAGGTACTTAGAGAATGGATTGTGTTCAATTTTTCTGAAATGACATAGCGTCTTGAATGAACTGGAATGACCGGGTGGCGGCCATTCCTCATCTCCTCCGCCTCCTTCTTCTCTCCTTCTTTTCTCCAATTTTCAACTCCAGCCGGCTCGATGACTTTCTTCAAGCCCCGCGCTGCTAACCTAATAACCCTCATCTTCGGCAAACAGCAGAAGCAGACCGCCGATGCTCTTCCATTGTAGGGCATGAAACGGCACCGTGTGTTCCACCACTTAGCAATTTTGCCAGCATTAAGCGGACGTTGTTGATGTCGTGGCTACCATCATATCCTTATTATCGATGAGAAGAAATACTTCTGGTCTGGCAAACGGTGATAACCCACTTATAATTTTAAAGTGAAGTTTATTAGTGCTTGTTGTAAAGCTATTATGGTCACGAAAATCCAAAATACATTGTTCCGATAGCCACAAACCAAATACGGTCACCAATTGTACACTTATCCGGTGTGGTACGGTAATCACTACCCACAACACATTGCTCAAGGGCTTTTTCTTCAGTACTATTCTTCTGGTTCGCCATGCATTATATTGTTATGTGCATATTTATCAGAGCGTTTTACTAAAAGTTGAGTGGGGGACCTTTTCTCCTGTTATATTGTTACTAACTTTTAATTAAACAATTAATCGTTCCGCATAATATATATGCTTCCGGTAAGTTTTTACTACTAAATTCCGGAACTTCAAACTAGTGTACATCTCGGAGAATTCCGTGACCCTAATAACAAAGATAAGATAGTTTTGTAGGAAGTAGAGCTACTTATTGTTGTAAGTGGGATTAGATCGGTCTCTAACGTCTGACTGGCTAACTCCTTCCCGGATTGTTTGTTCTTCAATAATAACTGTTTGAATAAGATGGAACATATACGACTGAGTCCCGTTGCAATTGCAATACCGTCCAGTGGTTCTCGCATGGCGACCTCCCGCGTTGATGTTATCGCACCATGTAGTTCTCGAGATATGAGTACCGTGGACAACCTTCAATTAGCAACTGCGGAAGGGGCTGATACTGTTGTGCACGTTAATTGTGCGACTACATCTATGATACTTGAACTCATTCATAGGTGTCATAGGTAATTTACTCTAGGTTCATTGTTTGCACATTACCAACGTATCTGAATTTGAGTGTTTTCTGCAAAATCTTCTCGTTTAGGTTGGACAGCTTGTCAAGCATATATATGCACATTTGTTTGCGGTATACTTTTTTGTTTTATTTTGCAATTCGAGAACATTCTCGGTCGTCGCTCTGCACACCACGCCATATATGTAATTCGTATTTTTTATTAGTATGTGGTCGTTCTCTAAGAATTGGCGTGTTATTGCTTGTGAATCGTGCAGCAGCACCGACAGTAATCATGACATACGTGTGGAAACGGCGATTAATGCCTGTGTGCGAACAGTTCGTCTCTCAACTTTTACGTGCTTTTACTGCAACCCAACGTTCAGGAATGTATGGCCTCGTTATTATTCGAATTTTTTTTTAAACATTGTACTCAGAAAACACGAACCTCGAATTTGGAGTGTTTTAAGCACTCCTTAGTGCTTAAGGGTTTATCACACTTATTTTCTCAATAAGATAATGCACTAAAGAAAATGATTATTTTATGCACTGAAGCACTATTGAGGGGTAATAGGGGAGTTACCTAAAGCTTGTTTTTCGCTGAGTACATACGTCTTGTGATTGGGTATGTGTACTCTGTAGTAGGTGCGCATATATGCGAATCTTTCTGTTCAGATTGAACCGTAAATAGTGTTATTGACACGATACAGTTATTTTGCTTTTCGTCGAAGCAGTCTTCTTCCTCTCTGTTCCAGTCGCGCGATACAAACCACCGTCGTCGTCCCTTTTCTTGTTTACTATGACATTCATTCAAAATGCCTTTTGCCGGGATATGAGTTCCTGCTCTTCCTTTGGCTTTTGTGTTGTCTTTCCCCTCATTCCCGCCACCAACTATGGTTGGGATGACAGATGGAACAAGGGTGTCTAGCATCGTCTGATATTGCGCTTGTTTCTTCGATTACCGTATTTCTGTCCGTGCGAATCATTTGCGTTATTGTGTTCACATGCGGTAACTTATGTATATGCTGTTTCAGGATTCGAGTGCATTTCTCTGAGGACACTTTGAGCTACACTTTCGGCTGTCGGGACGATATGTTCTTACAGTGCAACTATCACTGAGCGACAAGTATTATCATTCTTACCTGTTATTTTTTTAATATTCCTATGCATCCTCAGCGCTTTTGAGACGCGGAACACAGTTAACTTGCAAGTATTTGAGCGTTCCTTGAAGTGACCATATACGCAGCAGCTGATAAGTACTAGCACACCGTCGTCAGTGTTCCTGCTGCGCGTACCTCTCATCATCATTACGCGCCAGGTGCGTTTTCATCGGCTATCGCACGTAGTGCACGCGACAGCAATTGTGTCATTTTTCGATCTACAATTACTTGGAATGAAACCTGTGGGTCGACTGGGTTCATGCTTTTTCTGATCTAAATGCTTCTGGCGCTTCCCTTAAGCTCTTGGTTGCCTTAACAGTTTGTTGCAATTTCAATAGCACACTAATTCTATGCAGAGCAGATAATGATAACATTTTCACTGTTCAGATATTAGCAGAACTTTTACAGAATTTGTCTGGTAACGATCAATCTTGTCAATGTGTCTACGAGCAGTCATTTTGATGTAATTGTTCGGTCTTACATCTTGCATCTCTTGATGTAAAGAACTACATACATTGTGGTTCTACTATGTAGAAAAAATATTACTAAGGTTTTAAGATTAATGTGTTGTCGGTTGCTTTGCTTGCACCAACATTCTGCCCTCTGATTTGGCCCCATTCGTGAGTCAGTTGACAAATGAACCTTCCAATGTCATCGAGCAACGCATTTTCGGCAAGTATTCGTTGTCGGGGCGAAGAAGAAAAAAAAGGACGGTAGTGAACCCACGAGTTAATTGTCAGCAAGAGGTCTCCTTCTGTGCTGTTGCGATCTTATATAGTTCTGTTCTCGCAATAGTCTAGATTGCTTTATATTTATGAGTAAACATAATCATAGAATGCTTAGTAGTAAGAATGTTCTCCTAGTACATAAGTACCAAACAAAGACAAGATTTGTGCACAGGCTGAATGTTTTATGGCTGCCGCTAATCGGGTTGTGTCATACATACTACACAAATGAGGTTCAGTTCCTTAGTGTTCCTCGTTAGAGTGTTTCCTGATCATCCTCTTCGTTGGGACTAGACAGGTTGGCGAGCCTTGTTCACCATAACACGAACACTAACGAAAACGTTTCTATTGCGTTGTTTGTCGCGCGTTGCTTCTGGTTTATAACCTGTTTCGTTTTTTCTGAACTATGGTTTGCAAGCAATATTTCTATCAGTTGTTACAATTCTGCTTTGCTTTTTGAGTGTTTTTTTTTTGTCTTTTGCCACCGTTTGCGACTGAAAACTGTTAGTTAGGAGTGCGTGAGAGGCATAGTTTAGATGTTGCATTGTTGTAATATTCGTGTAAATGAGCAGCAGCGGCGGTTACCGGGTGTGTTTTTGTATGCCTTCCGTGTGCGTCCTTGCTAAACTAGTGCGTGTGCAGCGGTCGGTGAGGTCACTTGTGGCTGACCGATCTGTCTCATCCTTTCTCTTCCTCTCTCTCTCACTCTCTTCCTCTTCCTCTTCTCTATTTCTCTTCCTCTCTCTCCCTCTCTTTCTCCGTTCAACTCCTTGCCAACTCTTATTCCCCATCACTTACATATATCGTTTTTATGATACATCTTTTTTGGAACTTTTTATGATACAATATTTTGAACCTATGTTGGTACCGAGATTAGCCTTTTTTTCTTGCACATTCATTTCTCTTCCTGAACGCGATCTTCTTTGAAGGTGTGAAAACATTTTCTCTACTAGCTAACTGTTTATTCAAAGAGGCAACTTTTCATTCTGTTGACCAGTTTTATATATAAATGTTGAACTTAAATGGATCACATCATTGTTGCTTTTGAAATAGTTTCTAGCATTATGGCATTAAAAAACAGTGGGTATATAACTAAGCATAATATATAACTGAGTATATAATTATGAGACAAGAGTGTATATCTCATGTTGTTAGTATGGCGAAACTACAATTGAACCAACTCACGAAGTATGTGAACATGTGTGTATTTGCAATGATGGTATGGTACGATCACTCACCGTCTTCCCTTGATCGGTTCTCTTTCCACTGTCTCGATGGTGCACATTTCTTCCTCTACAAGAGCGGAAAAGGGCTTTATGTTTCTGAGCCGCGGCCGCAAATTAGGCCGTGTTCCTCGTTTTTTTTCCTTCTTTGTGTGACTTCGGTTCGATGGAGGAACAGCAATTGTCTGTCATAAAGGAAGTAACCGAAAGATTAGATGTTGCATTAAGAGAGTATCAAGTATCTGAATGATTACACACTACATTACGTGACTAGGAAGTAACTGAGTGATTAGACACATTAAGTGTTAACGCTGCAATCTTATCTTATATGTAATTGGGGTACTGCGAAGTACTCAGCAGGGATGTATTGTAGTCTTGGTCATACTAACTCGTATTGAACTTTCAACGAACTGTAGTTGACCGTTTCTAATAGTTTGGTTTCAACATTATTCCGTCTTTGGCAGTCCGAATGTGGAAATCATAACAAGGTAGGTCCATTTGCCAGGGAGCGGCTTTTGCCGGCAAGCTGACCATGTATAGGGGATTGGATGTATTGGTGTCCTCAAGATATTTGGGGTGTTTTGATCACGACTGCCATTCTGGACTACCAACACTGACTATTAGTTTTCCCGATTTGGGCTTCATTAGGTCAACCTTCCGTGTGACTGTCTTGTTCAAAATATAGTAAGGTACTGCTGTAAGCGTTTTTATCTTTTATTTCTTTTTTTGCAAAAACTTTGTGTTCTTAGTCGCAGGCTTTCTTCCATTTCACCGCGCATGTTTTACATATCAAATTTATTTTAGTTCAACATATCAATTAAGATGCCAAACATTACCCTAGCATCAAACAAACAGCTCTAGAGAACATTTCATGTATTTGGATTGCTCGAGTCACTTTCGTGTAGACTGACACAGCTACTGTGACACTGCATTGCACTTACTCACATTTTCTTTATATTCATCGTACTTGTTTTCTATGACAGTTATGCTTTAGCTCACGCTCTAAGCGTCCAAAGCTGTAGTGCTTCTTCGCATTTCATGCAGCAGCTTATGGCCATGCACTTTTGAAACCAGCGAACAAGTATATTCAGCATGTTCATAAAGAACATGATGCGAGCAATATCCGATACCCATTTCGCATATTGTTGTGCACGCACGATGCGCATTTCGCGCGCCCGAAATTATTGTCTGTGATTCATGGCTTCTTCGCCTTAGAGGGACATTGTGTTTGTTGTTACGATTGGCACCTGATCAAGCTAAAGAGAAAACTGCGTTATTGAGCAGGGTTTTAGAAAAAAAACCTCATGTTGTTTGGCAACTCATCGGTGGACTTTAATGCTTGATTTGTATCTTATAACTGCTACAAACTGAGGTTATCTGTAAGTTTGAGCTAAGGGAAAGATTGCTTGCGGGCAAACTACGCACATGTTTTGGAAGTACAAAAACAATTACAAATCAGGTAATTTAAAATTGCAAAGAATTTGATCTGCCCTGTTATGCTTTCCAGCTGATGATAATTACATTCTGCAAACTTTTGCGGGTTTTTCTTTGAAAAGCGAGAAAACACTTGATGCGGAGTGTTTTTCTGCATATAATTTGGAGTGCAATGAGGTGATCTTTGCTTGCATAGAATAGTCAGCCTGGATAAGGAAGAAAGGTGCATATCATATAGTGTGCACGGCGTTCGTGAGAACCGCTGCACCTCCGCCACCATCACTTTTTGACGTCGTTCCGGACTTCCGATGTTCGGCTGACAGATGTTTTGAACACTTATCCGCGCGTTAATTATGCATGCATGCATAGGTAAAGCGCGCGATGCAGGTGGCGAATGGCGCAACATTCACACTAATTGGCCGACAAGGAAAAGCGAGAAACTCGCGCATGGAAGGCAGAAGAGGCGAACTGTGCTGCGGGCTTGTTGTCATAACAAATTCTCCCACCTCACTCGCTTCACGAGTTCTTGTGGGACTGTTCTCATGCACTAACCTTGTTTTCCGCCTCAAAACATGGTGCAGGCGTGTGCGTGTGTTTCACTTCCCCTAGCCGTTCCACGAATCGGTTACTGTACCTGAAGACACATTTGCTATTGGGATACCGTTCGGCAAGCATCCAACTGTAGCTTTATTTTAACAAATTTTTGCAGCACACAATAGCTTTAAAAGCATGCAGAATGGCCGAAAGGTGAATCAGCAAATTTGCGCATTGGTGAACCATGATTTAGATTTGAACATTTAGCAACAACCGAATATTTGTGCATAACTGAATCAGGTATCCCAGTAGTGTTTAGTACGAACTCACAAGCTCAGGTTGTTTGTCAATATGCAGATAATTGACATTGTTTTTTTCTGAATCGAGAGTAATATGGGACCCATGCTGATTGAACACAACTACCACCTTTGGCGTTAAGCCATGGCAAAGTGTTTTTATGATATCGTCCCCCTTATTTGCCTTAAAGAAGAAGCGCAACAGCAGTTCTTTTCTGCAGCTGCCTTGCTCTCTCTATGTGATTTGCGATCTGTTATTATACAACATAATGGCTTCAACTCAGTTTTACCTGAAACTTTTTGTCTCCCGCTGTGTTCTTGACACAAGTGCTATAATCTCATCATGAGCTCTTTGGCAGCCGCTGGTGCGTTAAATGCGAATATGCTTAATTTGAACGCTTCTTTCACTGCTTTTCACACTAAGTTTAACACAATCACATCACTTTTAAAATACCTTTGGCGATTTGAATGCAATTGCATGACCGGTGAACGCTCTTTTCAACCCTCGTTTTGTACTATTAAAAATGTGTTGCTTCCATGTTGTCCACAGAGGTTACAGTTTTTACCACGCAAAGAGATATTTCGATCTCTGCTATAGCTTGCAATGTTGCTTGATGATAATGGAAACAAACGGAGCCTTAGCCATCTTTTGGCAATTTTTCATTGAGTTGGTGAGAGTAAAATGTACAGATTTCGGGTCAGAAAAGTATTTAACTGGTCCTTCAATTCGTTATGAGATCATTCGCGTCCTTTTCGTATAAACTCCTTATCATTACTACGCTCATCATAAACAATATTTGCGCATGTCCGCTACTTTTTTTCGGCTGTTTGTCTCTCATTACAATCGTCTAGAGGTGTGGTGATGAGTGTTATTCAGTGAACAAGTTAGAGAGATGAGGGGGTATCGGTATGGCTTCTCCATGCTTAATAATGACAATTCCGAGATTTCTGGGCTTCACGGGAATCTCGAGTGGCGCTTTGCGTTAGAACGCACAATGTTAATGGCGATGAAGAGTGTTGTTGTTCGGCAGAAAAACGCCTTAACCTCGCATTTCCACGTTGTGTGACGATGGATTTCACAGGACACGTGTGATGCTTTTTGCCCGATGCTCGAAAACATTGGTAGCAGATTCATAGTGTGTTTCCTATTCAACGCAGCTGCTTATTTTGGTTTTGCAGTCGAGCATAATGAAATACCGTAGCCGGGCTGAGCGTCGTCAGAGCTCTTTTCTTCGCCGCCGTTTTTTGCTGTGTGTGTGCGTCTTACGGTACTGATGGGCTTACACCTGTGTAGAGGTGCTTATCGCGGCATTCCGAAGCGGTAGCTCACTGTTTATGTCCGCATCGGGCACGACTATTCTTAATCGTAAGTGTATTTTGGTTCGATCACTATTCTTGAGGACAGAACGGTGTAGCGGTAGGAACGCCCTACATCATACATGTGGCCGGGGTTCGATTCCCGGTCTTACCGCCCCCGCAGGCTATAAAAGCTTGAATTTGTTATACTATACCTTACTATTCTTAACAGTTGAAGATCGCTATTTGCATATAGGAGTGCATTTTTTGTACCAATATTGGACAGGGCAGTACATAAACAGAGCAGGAGTCCGCAACATCCTAAATAGCGAGGGTGTTCGGTTATGGGAATTATACCAGCTTATGCCACAATATTAAGGGCTTCTCATGCCTCGCAAAAATAGCTGTAAGATTAGATAGATAAATGACTGCTAACCAATTGAGCTGCACAGCCCTTTCTTCTTCGCTTAGAGGTGTTCCTTACTAGTGCAGGTAAACTAGACTATGAAACATATGTGAAACGTAATGAACATTCTAGTTTCTAGATACATCATATGTTTATATGGACACGGTTCACACATATGATACAACAATGAGCGAGTGGTGAGCAGAGGTTCCACCATGTGATAGATCAAACACTTGCTGAGATTGCAGTGATTTTATGTTACTAAAATTCTTTCCAATGGGTCAGCGTGAACCACACGTTGGCTACCTGAGATAACCAGAATATGAAACTTTACTGTAATTGAATGATACAGTAAGTGATCACAGAAACCGTTCACATTCTTTCATCATAACCGTAACTCCGCAGTTTTCTGCAACCTTTAGTCTCTGTAACGTCTTATCCAACAGCAAGCCTTTTGGTCTCTCCACGATTTCACGCATCCGTATTTAATTGCCGTATACTGTAGGTTTCAATATGCTTCGCGAAAGAAAACCAATTGTTATGCATACGATACCTATACGCCTGTCATGAAAAACAACGCGTAGCGTACCCAAGGGTCTACTATTGAACGGAGAGACATTGTTTCATGGAACTACAGTATACCTTTACACAATTCATGTTTTCATTACCAGCCAACATGGGAATTATTTGATAACAATCAACGATGCTAAGTGCAAGTCGCTTAACATCCTGTGACCCAAAAGTATCATAGCTGTCTAGAAACAAGGGAAGTGCATAGAAACATGAGAAATACACATAAAAGCAGCACCCGAACTAGCATACGATAGAGCTTCAACTATGATCAGTTGGACGACCATCCTTTTCTTCTTATTGAAATATATAGCAGCTTTTGCTTTCCGAGTTTTCCTTATTACGGTAAGGCTGTAATAATGATTTCTACCGTATTACTACTAACTTTCAGTGAAACTTTGCCATCTGGATTAAGTTGACGTGATATCGAGTGCAAAACAGTTTCATACACTCTTATTCATCCATTTGTTCGTAGTTTTATGCGTGGGTTTAAGGCCACGGAAAATTTTACACTTTCTTTCTACTGTTTACTATATGAATAGTAAGTGAATTTTGAAAATATGATGTGAAATGGACTTTTTTTGCCTTCTTGTTTTTCACTTGTTGTCTTGACAATGTTTTACATGAAACTTTCTAAGGTGCAAGGCATTAATGATTCAGTAGATGCATATGTGCATATGCTTTCCTATTTAGCAGTTTATGTAATTTATTCCTCTCTACGGTTTCTTTGCACGTATTTTCACTAACACCGCAGTTGTTTCGTTTTGATCTTTTGAGCTTTACCCATTGGAAATTCAGTGCGTGTCATCAACTTCTTTGCAATCCATAAATTTGTTTTTGTTTTAATCTCCTGAAGTGTACGTGTCGGGCTTCAGCTGGATTTATATTCCTTATGTGTCGATCAGTACTAGTTCTTGAAAGTCTCGTCTATTCGGCGGTGCATCTTGCGTGTTCTCAAATAGCTCAACCTTGCAGTCCGAAGACTTTTGAGACAATAACAGTCTAGTTCTTTCAACTATGTTCAATCCAATGTCGCAAGGTAGTAGCCCGAGCCTATTATCATATTTTCCTAGCTATTTCATTGGTTTTCCATCATTGGCTTTCACGTTCGAGATTGCGTGTTTTGGCGTCGTTCCTTGTTTCCATCACTAGCGTCTAGCCATTCTATTACTACCAGTAGTCAGTTCATTTATTCGTTCTGTTCAGGCACCACGCAGTCGTACGGCGCGCTTGCGGCTGATTCGCCGTCGCCCATCCTGCTCATGCAGCACATGGTGGCCGGCGGCATGGGTCCGGCGGGACCGACGATGACCGCCATGGGTGGTCCGACCATGGGTGGTCCGAATCCGATGGGCGCGCACTCGCCGATGACCGGTGGAGGACCGATGGGAATGCCGCCGAATGGACATCCCGGAGGTCCGCCGATGCATCACGGCTCCATGCCTGGTCAGCATTCACATTACATGAGTCCAGAAAGTTTTAGGGGCTAGAGAAGGTTCATTTAACATATCTTTGAAAGAGTAAATTATCCTTGAATACCCAGGATTTTGAACCATCACGCATGTTGAATACTCCACGGTTACGCAATGCATACAAATGAACATTGATTAGACTACACTTGACCACAAGACACCACTTTTCGCCTCTCTTGTGACGAAATTGTATTTTTATGCGCTTCCGGGAGATACTTGTTGCGATTTCAGCGAAAGTGATGAAGAGAATTGACTGAGAACAAGTAATGATTATTTTATCTTTCACTATTGCTTTGCGTTCGGGAGATATTGGGTGGCCCTGGTGATAGTTCCGACAAAGCCACTTGTATGTGCGTGGATGGCTGAATATGTATAGCCTATTGCCAGTTCGAGTAGTAGACACCCTTTATCACCAACCCCCCGTTTAACGAGCATCTGCGCACACTAATCTCGAACGATCGTGCTCCCCAGAAAAAGGCTGGCAATAAACTCGGCGATTCGAGAATAAGGAGAAGATAGACGAAGGAGAACAGACACAATTCGTTTTGTCGCAGGAGGAGGAAACCAAGAGTTCCCTGTGGACAAAAAATGGTTGCTAGAGAGTGGGCAAGGCGAGGAGGCACAGAGAAGGCAGAGCACACAACAGTCACTTGGCATCTCATTCGAAAACGGGCGATGGAAGGAGCGACAGTTGAAACAACGTTGCCGGAAGCACTTGAAGCTGCGGCATCGTCGACATCCTCAACATCGTGTGTGGTCCTCGATCAAGGTCTCATTCCCCCGATCGATACTGACTGTCTAGACGAATTTCTGATACCGAGAGTGTCGTTGCTATCGCCAGTTCCTGCCGCCACTACTGTTTCCTACAGCGAAACGTCTGATTACACATTTGGTGAACAACAACAATCATCATCCGCCACCAACCCTCTCTCAGTGCCTACCGCACAGAAAAAGACGCCAGCCTTTGTTTCGACATCATCACCGGCAGTGTGTAGTGTCACGCCACAGCAGCAGTATCAGCCTCCCTTCTCCTGCGAACAGTCCCTTCCCCCGGGCTGCTGCCTCAAGATGCTCTCGCCCGATGGCTTCCTGATGCATCCTCTACACTACCACCCTCAAACACTCATTCATGTTTTCCCTCAACCACTCCCTCACGGGCTCCCTCACGGAATCCCTCACGAATTCCCTCACGGAATCCCTCAGCAAGTCCCTCATGTCGATCCTCCTCTGCCACCCATAACGCCCCCGCCGAAGAAGATACTGGCGAGAAAGCGCACGATGCAGCAGAAAGCTCGTGTTTCCACCGTGCAGCCACCGATTCCAATGCGAAAAGTGCCCGTCTCATCGCAGGGAGGACATCGAATAACCCGAGCTCCGAATCACATCGTTGACTCGCCTCCCGTTCTTTTTCCGGAAGACATTGCGCTTGACTATGTCACCCATCCACGTCATAATCCGCACAATGGTATCGTTCCCGAAACCTTTTTCACATTTCCTGGGGTAAAATGCTCTTTAGGAACCCAAGTAGAATAGTTTTTGTGCGTTTCTTTCCATGTCTGCCTGCGATTTACAACTGATCAAAGTGCACTGATGCTTTTGCGCTGTATGCTTTGTAATGCCGTTGTTACTTTCTATTCCGGGGTTTCGGCGTTTCAATTACAAATTCCATCACCGAAGTGAAAGCATGTAAGAGGCGTCCGGGTTTGATGTGATTTCTTCGCTCCGTTCGTTCGTTTTTTTGTATTGCTTGACGCACAAACCTTATCGCGGGACCAAATGAAAAGCAGGAATCATCACTTTTTTGCTCGCTCGCGCTGCACATGTGTAGGGTTGCGCGCGAGCTGTACTAAGAGAGTTGTGCTGCTGTAAGGGCTAAACAATGACGAAGAGAGGTTTGTACTGTAATGCGGTTACTATTTTCAATGCTCTTAAAGAATCCGTTTATTGGCAGCATCCACTACCAGCTATGCCTTACAAACAATGATACTTTGATGTCTTGTTGTTATGCAATGATTTTGTTTCATTTTTTCAGCACAAAAATGCATTATTGAACTGAATTGGTTTCAGTGCCCATGATGCACTCGCCGCTGATGGCGTGTCCAACCCGTCCAACCGGCTATCGGACGACGCCTCCCGGAACCATGCTCGGCCATCCCGGACAACCGATGCCCAACATGAAGATGTATGTTTGCATTTTAATTTTTCTTAGAAATCTTATGGTAGTTCCTGCAGTTGCTTCTCTATTCTTCACAAAAGCGCATGGGACTTGTGATCTGAAGGCAAACATTACATATGCGAATCAGTGGTGGCTACAATTATTTCTCCGGGATAAGACTACAATTATATCTCCGGGATAAAAAGAAAAGGAAATTTCATGCAATTGCTGGCACTTGCTATCATCGCCAATAACTTGTGCATTTATGCACATACTGTCAATCACAGATGGAGTCACTTCGAAAATTCAAACCGAAAGTTCAATAAAGTTGGGATGCTTCCAAATCGAACACTGCTAACAAATGGCTGGCAATTACTTAACAAAATATTGTTAAATAATTGTACAAATGACATAGCGTTTTTTAAAAAAACAGTGATGATACATTAATTACTTGGTTGATTGTCCATTTACCAAAAAAAGATGGGGGAAAATGAAGTGGATAAGAATCGCTACTGCACTGGATATGAATATGAGCTTGATTTGTGAGGAAGATGGATTTGAATATCTTTCTCAAACATCATGCCTGGAATCTTCAGCTTATGTTGCAGTTGTTTTGATACGCAGCTTCTTCTAGAGGCGAATATAATAACACGGCGATCGCACAACTTCCCTTTTGTCCTGGCTGTAATTACGGGCCATATGCACCACATCCACAGCCAGTCTGTTGTGGCCGTACAATAATATAATAGACGATGAATGGCACGGCGCGACAATCATGTTCGGCCTTAATTAACAGCATAGGGTGCGAAAAACACTGGCCAGTCAAACGCTTGCTTAGCGCCCGGGTTGCAACGAAAAATGGATTATTCTTGGTTCACAGTGTTTCAATCATTTTCTGGTAGTTTTATCACAAGTATCAATTACGTTTATTTTACCCCTAGATCACAAGTGAAATGTTATCGCATATTGTGACTCTCTGAAAAGAACCCGATTTATGTTTTGGTATTACCTTACGCTGCAACTTGTTTCATGTGAAGAGCTCATTCTTCTAGTCGACCATACTTAGTGTTTCCAATTTGTTTTCATGCTTAGCTCAGATACATTACGTATACCAGTTAAAGTTAAATATGCCAAAACGTTGCCTCTATGTACCGTATGTTCAACTTCTGCTCGTAGCTGCTGCTTTTACCCCACCTTTTAAGCAACAATACCCCACCTTTTAAGCAACAAAGGGATATTTATTACCTCATATTTAAACATTTTCCACATGTTACTTTTTCCCTCCTTTGAAGCTGACGGAAGCATTAGCCTGTTCATTTCTATCTTTTATAGGTATCTCATAAAGTTACCAACTTCTTCTCCTTCCGTTCGCCTTTTTTCTTGTGTTGTGAATCTAGTCAGCACTGTTTGATCTCCCTGAACTACATTCTGCCGGTCCATTTTATGAGGTGAGATGACCACTTCTCGAGTGCTTCATAGCCAATACATATTCTGTCACAGCTGTGACTTCCCTCTGGTCATTTTCCCTACAATCTGCCCATTGCGATCTGAAATTGTTTCGTTCTCTGGGTAATTTCACCACATTTTATTGCCAATCAAATGCGGGCTAGCAGAATTTCGTGGACCAAACTGTTCTGGTGAGAGCCACGCTTAGCCTCTAGCATTACGTTATCTTCTAGAAGCCTTGTTTCAAAATATCCTCACCCTTTCCTTAACATTAAATAATCAAAATGTAAAGGGAGAGGTAATTGTTTGCCCCTAACGAAAGGTTCCTCGATTGGGTCCTGATGTGCCGGCAACAGTTTGGAAAATTTAATGTTCATCGCACCCAAACCCGGTCCATTACCTCTATAGTCAAGATAAATCAGGAACAATGTGCAAGTATTGTCTGTTGGACACGCTAGTAAATGTCGTTATCCATTACAAGCTCCCTTCGTAAGTATCACTTCCTGTCTCTTATTACTCCAAGGTGTCACATCATCCAAGTACCTAAAGCAAATCCAGAGGGGTGTTCTAATGCGAATTAAATGTGTGGATGTTTGGGCTGCCCGAGCCGTGATTTCATTTGCCATGTGGTGCAGCTGACAACGTGATTAGTCTCATTTTACGCAAGCGTGGAAGAGGAAGAAGGAGGACATCCGCCGTCTGAGGGTGAGGGCGCCAGCCGGGTGGTCCAACCCCTCTAGGGTGGGCGCCAGCCGGGTGGTCCGACCTCCCATGCCATGCAATTGCAAGCACCCACCTGCCTCTACCCCATGTGGTGTACGCCATGGTTGCTCGTTTCGTGTTCTTCGCTGTTGTCTTTAACTATTTTTTGAATCTAATCTTGTCTCGCAGTTGGTTTTTTCTGGCTAAACCGGAACGGACAATTTCTTGTTCATCTTGGAGCCTATGGTAGAGTTCCAAAAATAGTCATATCAGTTGTTACCATCGAACGCCACCAATAGTTCCAGCAAGGAGTTCTTGCCTGATTGCCAGCAAAGGTCCTTGTAACGTAGAAACGGAAGATCTCTTTAATACCCTGACAATTACAACTACTCTTAATTGTGATTCTTAATGTGTTCGCGGATCGCATTTCATTCATTTCGGGCCAGCTTGCCATTATCGTGATCCTCCTTTCTTCGCCATCTTCGCGGTTCTGTTTTGATCTTCTTCTGCTCAATGGAACACGACGGAAGTGCGAATCGCGGCCCCGAAAAGGCGCCTAATTTACGCCCGACTTCCTGGATGTGTGTTCGTCATTGATGAGGCATCAGATCCGAACCCGTCTCTGCCTTCTCTCGCCTCTCTCTCTGATAGCCACACACTCTCTCTCTCTCTCTGTCTTCAACCAGCACTGATTTCGCTGTAGCAGCTTAATGAGTACTTCCTCATTCATATGTGAATTGCTAAGTGTGCCTAATAATCGACAAAATAGCGTTAACGCATTTGACGAATGAGCGTAGTGCAGGCGTATAATAACACCGATATGCTTGATAAAGTGCAAAGGTTCATAAAGTGGTCGTCCTTGATAAGTAAGTACTTATACATTATACGATTGTACTATCAAATGGAGAAGATTATGTTGTATTGTGTAAATTTTAGCCTGTATTGGTGAATGAGAAACTAAAAAGTTGACACCAAAAAAAACTGTTCCTAATACCGAACACCATTCAAATTGTATCAATGTTAGACCGAACCGACACTTCAACATAATTGCTGAGACAGACACCCGAATTAGTGAATAACCAATGGCTGCACAAACTCACGTATCTTTCAAATAGCGGCTATATTGCTGTTTATTTGGATTTGCAGAGAATGTGCTAGTTTTTAACTTGTTTTGCTAACAAGCTTTCTCGAACATACGGCATTTGTTGTTCCTTAAGGAGTATTTCTTGGCCTATCGGACTTTGTTCTTCATGACTTGTTGATCATCAAAAAGTCATTAAGGTTCTTTGGCATGGCTCTTGAGACTTGCGAGGACTAGGTGGCTACAATGGCGGCTGGTTAATTTGAACAAGTTCTTGTTCCACCTAGCTGCCAAAAAAAAATACAAAGGACATTCACTGCTTGGCGCTATGCCGGATAACCTCTGTACGCCCAATTACAACTTTTCTCTTGCTAGATACTCAGTAATCATTGGCGTTCTTAGCTTACCTGTATGTAAGTCGTAGAATCAAAAAAAGGTCGTGTTCAAGATGTTTTTGGTTTAGCTTGAGGGTTTCGTTCGTTTTTCTTTTAGTAGAATCTGGACTTCTAAGGCATTCTTTTTGAAGTTTGAAGCAGAAGAAGAGTAGTACATTCTTCTTCGGCACCGGGTGCTGACCCTTGGTCGCCTCCTCTTTTTCTTGGGATCGAAATGCCGTATGCGTCATTTGCTGTGTCCTCGTGTTGTGCCCTCCATGAAGAAGATATACATGGATGTTCATTTCTGGACATCCTTTGAATGATCCGGGATACAACCATTGCATATAATATCCACACTGTGACCAATCACAGTTTTCTTAACATTGCGTGAAATGTTTCTTTGGAATTTTGAACCCTCTGGAGTGCCTCCAATACAAAACTTTCGATATCCTGTATGTTAGTCACAAGCGAGGAATATGTCTGATCCATCGGACACTGATGTTCATTCTCCGTTCCTTGTTGTGCTGGCAGAGATCTTCCCTGTATTGGGTAACATGTGTCCGGACCTTCAGTTTTCCTGTTGCCCAAAAATGCCCATGTCTGGACAGATGTTGGAGAAATGCGTTTTTGTATTGGACAATAAAGCTCCATATGGTTGACCATCATCTCATTACATGATGATTTGCACTCTTCTATTTCCAAAAAAAACCATGTCATGTGTACAACCAACGTCTCGACTTCTCTTGTATTTTGAGAACCATCTTCAGTTTCCCTTTTTCACGTTCCCCCTCCTTCCCCCTCTCACCCCCATTCATTCTTTCCACCCGGTCTTTTCTACTACTCTTCTCATTCTCTCCCTCTCCCTCCCTCTCTCCCTTGTTTGGCGAGAACGAACTTATCTCTCGCTCTCTGCACTCTCGCCTTTCCCGCACTCTCTCGCCTTCTCTAGCCGGCTAGTACGATATGGTCTCTCGTTTCACGCTAGCCCTTGCGTTCCCGCTTTCGCACACTATTTCGTCGCCGTCTAACACACCGGCACTCTCCGCATTTCGCCTGCTCTCTGCACCGGCTCTCATCGAGTTCTGACAGCCGAGCAAGCAAGGCGCGCGCATGAGCCCCCTCATACTCTGCGTCTCTGACCGTCCGCTGCCACTGACTCTCTGTGCTCTCGCTTCAAACGCCTGCCTGATCGTAATGTTGCATAGCGATGGATCGAAGAGCCTGCTTATTCGAGGCCTGATCCTGTTCATAGTCTGAGCAGAGTAAGATGTGTGTTGAAGAGGAGGGTGAATCTTGAACAGTTGAAGAACTCGATGATGGGTTCTAAGAACAATTCAGAACATTGTACATTCATGGTGAGACTGATAGTGATTACGTGCACAAGGATGTTGTCACCCGGCTGTTGATGTTCTTGTCGTATACGAACAACATCGGCAGTCGAGAGACGGTGATTCACCCGCTCCTCTGACTACGTACAATGTCACGAGCATGGTTATCACGTTGTTGTCAGCTCGTTCTCAGGAAGAGTAGTGTATTCCAGATTCGGAGCGCAGGTGATCGTGTGAGAATTCCCACACGTATCTGCCTACACTGACGCGCCTTTCTCACAGTGCCTCCTCCTTCACGGCAACAACAACAAGTAGAACATGGAGGAGGAGGTCGTGTTTACTGTGATATCTATGATAGGCGGAAAAGGAAGAAGGGGGGGGGGTGGCGGGGAACAGGCAAATCGCCATTCGGGGGCCAATCTGTCATCATCCGGACATTGATCAACGAGTTATGTTGAATGCGAGCAATTGACGGGACGACCGACCGACATGCCACTTGGGGATTGTGCAGCGGATCGCGCCCGATGAAGAGTGATGAGGCCAGAAGACGAAGAGCGGTGTCAAGCGGAATCCGAAGCGACTACCAGGCGTCCAACACTTAGCCAATCCCACAGCACACTAATATAGTACAGCCAAAGCACAAGGTTAAATGTGCGCGTGTGTGTCTAATAAGGAATGGCAAGGCGCTATTCAGGCGTGAACAACACTAGGTCTGTACAGACGTCGGCTGGCGTGAATGAGCATATGGGACAACACTTCTTCCTCTTCTGCTTGCCCGTCATTCTTCTTACAACTTCCCTGTTAATTCACTTGGAGGACGAGAACTAGAGAGAGCTGTTGCGAACCCCGCTGCTTGCCACACTAACCAGCTGCTCTTAACTGGCAGCAGCAGCAAGAGCAGCGAACATCGAGACACAGACACAGCGCCATGGCTAATGCCGATAAGTGACCGAACAAGGTAGAGATTGCACACAAACACACAGACACACATTGGAAAGGCGTGCACATGCGCGGCCGCACAAGGACAAGGTAGAAGCGAGGGCAGAGCCTTGATTTATGTGGGTGGTCGAATTTCACGCGATCTCTACAGTTGTAAAGATTGCCACCTTTTTTTGCGTGTTTTGAAATGAGGAACATTGAGCGGGTGAAGCCGGGGGTGATCCCTGCTCGAACACCCGGGAGGGGCACCCGATGCGGGCGGTCGCCAGCCGACACTAATCCGCCGGGGTGTGCGCACCTCGTGGGTCGTGCCTCGGGGCAGTTTCACCTGTTGTGCTCGTCAAATAACAATTTCGTTGCGTAGAATTGTCCGCTTTTGGTTCTTGATCACGCTTAAGAATCCGCTCACTCGCCCCATGTATTTCCTTCCTCTCTCACTCTCCTCCTCACTCACTCGAATCCTTCTTTCTCTTCTTCTTCTTCTTCTTCGCATGCGTTTTGCTGCTGCTGCTGCCTTCCGTGCCTAATTGCTATTTCCTGCATATTACCAGTGGCTGCTCGCAGAGCTCTCCCGTGAGAACTCATCATGATCTTTATAATACATCGAGTCAAGTCACTGTTGCAAGACCAGAATTCAAGTCTTTTAGTTTTAGTCGTTTGTTCGATGCTCACTGTTTATGGAAGTAAAAGAGCACTAGTTATCCTGTGCTGACAAATACCTACTTCTGAATTGAAATAGCTTCTTCTGTTCATATTTTTAAAGCTTGTTAGAAAATATTTTAACAAATATTGCTGTGATTCTTGAGCGCAGCGTGTGCTATATTCAAAACATTGCTGTCGGCCGATTGGCACGTCAAAAAAGTAATCGCAGCCGTTTTCGAGCTCGGCCTCAGCAAGCAGTATTGAGATCATGCAGAACTACCAAAAAGCTGCCAAAAACAACCGGACTTGCAACTATCGATTTAGTCATCGAATGGGGTCCCCACTTCGATTTTGTCCTCCCTCTGCAAACGGCGGCCCACTCACTACAGCCACGGGCAGCCCCGGACATGGAGCCTTAGGCGGTTCAGCGCCTAAGCTTAACCGTCACCATCGGTACCACTCTCCTGTGTACAGTTTTCTATGT
>JACMIJ010000202.1:5986-25980 GCA_014805365.1 Koerneria luziae | reverse complement strand
AAGCATAAGATTCCATTCTCCCGATTGGCTTAGTGCAACAGCTGTAAGTATCCCTCTTGAATTGTCTTATTGATATTTGTGTATTTAGTAGTGATTGATTTTGCTGGGCTTTCGTATTCGAATCTTCCAGACACATTCTGACTCGTCTCTCCCACAAGTGAATGGCGGTGATGGCGGGTCGAAAATGCTGAGTTATATTTTCGGAGGATCGAAGGGGAGTCCGGATCAGCCACGTGTGTTCATTTCTCATCTAGAGGATAGATCGTATCTGGCAGTGATAGTGAACGAGTATTCTATGCTTTTCAGCAGCTTCGCCCTCTGTCAACCTACTTCCCGAAGTTCCCGAGCAACAGCCGAGGAAACTCACTCCGAGGGAAAGTCGAGACTGCCAAATCATAGGTATTCATCTTGCACCCTTTTCTGTACCGAATTTGAAATGAGAGATGAATGACATGGGCTTTTTTTAAAGATTTTTCTAGAGGAGAACATTGTCTGTTTTCAGAGCGTCTGATCCGTGGCTACTTCATGATTGTGAGGAAGAATGTACAAGATTCGGTACCGAAGGCGATCATGCACTGCATGGTCAACCATATACAGGTCAGTTTCCTGACTCTGACACAAATGGAAAGGGTTTACATCACGATTTTGTGTTTAGCTACTTTTTTGATTGTAAGTGTTTTGCTAAATGACAACATGGCGTAAAATGTTATTATGAACTCGAGTTTTTAGGAGTGTGCCACCAGTCAAGTATGACTAATGAATAGTAGATGAGATTCAGGAAAACCTGCAGAGCGAGTTGGTCCGACAGTTGTATGATTCGGACCTCTTGGATGACCTTCTTTCCGAATCACCAGCTATGGCTCAGCGAAGGAAAGACCAGGCTACTATGCTAGAGGTATATTTTAGCTTTGTGAACTTTTCTTCCATTAAAATACTCATTTATTACATATTGAGACATGAGGGGGAAATATTGCAAGTATAACACATACAGGGTGAATACCAATCCCCCAGTCGTTGCAAACAGCAATACCTAGGCTTGAATAAGAACAGGGAGGACAGTTATTTCTGTATTTCATTTTGCGACTTGTAGACTATGGGTTTTTGGGAAGAAAAATGCAATATTATGCAAGGAGTAACATTGCCCATGTTCATGGCCTAATCATACAAAAAGTGCTTTACAAGGCATATACCATGTTCAATTCCCAAGTCGTTCACATCACGACTTATCGTTATCTAGAAAAGTGGTCATTTTTGAAGTTCGATCACTTTTTCCAAAGCGACAATCATTTGCTTCCCAAAACTATCTCACAATCAAGCAGTCCGAATATGCTTTGGTTTTTTTGTAAAAGAAATAGATTAGTTGTCTGCGTTTTCTAAAACTTCCAGAAAATACATTTAGAGCTGTAACAAGATTGTGGACAAACCCTGTAACACCGAGTTATAAAGAAATACCGTAACCAATTTGTCTTTCAGTCCTTGAACAGAGCGAGTGTTATCATTGCTGAAGTGAGAGAAACACACGTGTGGTGATCGCGGACGGGTGTTCGACGACGTGCACCTGGTGCCCAATGGCGTACTTCTTGTTCTAAAGTGAACCGTTTGTGCATGTGCTTTCCCGTTTTATCCTCTTATATTGCCATAGTTTCTATTGAACGATAGACTTCTATTAGGGTGTCCCTGCGGCAGCAAGTATCCATAGAATGAAGGGCCTTGTACAGTCCTTGGCTCACCTCCAGTCTTCTTTGTGCTGCTTGGCGTGAATTCGATCATATTTGAGGCCAAGGTCATAAAAATTAATCAAATTTGTCGTATGAATTGTCAATTATCAAGTGGCATCTTCATTGATAATACATTTGATATATTGTCGGTTTCATCGAGAGCTCAGCATTGGCATCCTGAACAGGTGTCCTCTCTTGAAACGTGCACTCTTGCCAGAAAATAGCCGCATTTTTATTGTAAATAATATTATTTGCATATATGTGTATTCTAATGTACACCAAATTATTGTTTGCAAATAGTCTCGAAACACAGAAGGCACTTTATTGGGTTCACCATCATACATGGAATCCATCGAGCTTCGTTTGATCGTGATCAGAGTCATGCTTCTGATAAATTGAAATCTCAAAATTTTGCTTTACAATAATATATCTCTCTCATCGAGCACGGATAATACTGAAGAAGATATACGGTAGACAATTAAGATGTCGGCCTCTCGGGAACTTCTTCGGTGGGGTTCCCGGGGCTTACCCAGACTTGCCCGGCGTAGCATGTCCGCGATAAAATAGACTAGAGTCGGTGCACAAAATCTGGACTCCGTTCTACTTACATCTTAGGTAGGGTTAAATACCTATAAGGCGGTCTATGGGGTCTCTGGGTGCCTAATGGATTATAATAGATGGTGGGCAACAGCAAATACATGATTCCCTTACAGACATAATAAGGCATAATAGTCAGTTTTTAGCCTCCCCCTCACCACAAGCGGTCATCGACATGTCACATTTCTATATTTCGAAAACGGGGTGACTCTACAATGTAAGTCTCCAGAAACGGGGCGCTTGTTGCAGAGTTAGGCTTCCAAACGGGGTGCTTCCAATGTTAAGGTATCGCAAAACGGGGTGCCCCGACGTTATCAATAACGTTGTCGATGTATGCATGCGGTCTCTCCTCGCAGAAAGATGGTTTGTCTAGCAAAATTTTTCTTCTTCTGACTATGGCACCATTCATTCTTCCCATATTAATGAGATCTATCAATAGAAGGAGAAAGCAGTTGGAAAGCAATATACTTCTGAGAGTATCACAAAGACCTTTAAAATCATCGTAATATGTTTGATGCCTATACATATTAGTATGGTCAAGCAACGCGCTATGCGCTGGTGTGCAATCTGCAACTTTTCTATTTTATTGTAATTTTTTCTACCTTCTAATTGATGTATGTATAACAGTATTCCTTTAGTGTCAGTTCTATGGTTAGGAGATCATTATTAATGTTATTATCCTCGTTTTATGTGTTTTAAATAATATTGTTGCAATTAATAGCACATTGCCACTTTAAATCACGTCAAATGTGAATGCTCAAGGTATCATGTACAAATGTGTTGGTCCCGCACAGTAAGTTACTTACAATTAGTTAATGTGATTATTTCCAGCTATGCTAGCCACCCGTGTTGTATGATATTCGTAAACCTTCACAGTTTGCACGTAGAAATGACAGACGAATCTAGTAGGCAATAGATTGCACATAGGAATGCAAAAAGAGAGTACATTCAAGGCACTGCAGGATAAATCAGGAAGAGACTTAGAAATAGTCGTGAATTGTATATACATAGAATAGATAGATGTGTATCCCTAGTGGGAGATAGTGTGTTGTCATCTCGGTGTGTCCCTTCCTTTCTTGTTCTGTGTATTTACACTTATCCACTGATTTGCTTGTCAGCTTGTACACTGATGTGGAGGAGAATAGTCTTCTAGAAGACCCATAATCTGGATCTTTGGCTGTTTGTTTCGTGGTTGCCACGTATTATCCTTCTTGGATACTCCGTGTGGTGGGTGACACCTGCACTCTCTCTTTGGATACCTTGGCCATTTTCTCATCTTTCCAGAAGTTGTACGTCGCACTTTTGACCAAAGTTTTTCAGTCAGAAGAGTTTAGAGCAGACATAACCAAAGTTTACAAAATCCATTTTTCCAAACCTTTTCCCATCTTTATGTAAAAATCAGCGTTCTTTTAGCTTATTGTTAGTCTTTCGTGTATATTATCACACATTTTTACTCAATGAGGATACCCATGGGTGTACCCCAATCTTCTCAAGGATGGTGTTTTGTCTGATTTTGAACAACATGCATTAGTTTCGATGAAAGTGATCAGTACAGGATATAAATGAAAGGTTGAGCTCTCGTTCAACGCTTTTTATCTCGGTGTTTTATGAACAGAAATTGGTCACTTAATGGATCTCAGCCGTTCAGCGCTAGGATTTCGACATCCTCTTTCCCTTCTCTAAGCGACGAATTTTTGATGATTTTACCCAGTTATGTAATGAAATATCACTTTTTGTTCATTCTACTTGGAAGCCGCTCTTTTTGACTTGAAATGAAAATTTGTGTATTATCCATGGCAAACTTATGTACATACACGAATATTGTTCAACGTTACCTTTAAAGCAAGAAAACCGGCTACTCCAATGGTGGGTGAACTGTTCAAGCATTACCATCTCTCGAGTTATGGTCAGAATATCTGTCACGCACACTTTCACCTCAGCTTAGTTCCTCTTTGGCTCCTCGTGAGTACAACTTGGTTTTCGCGCCAGTTACAACGTTCATCGCGTCGCATACGTCAAACCCTTTTTGAGACTGGGCGATTTTCGTACTTGAACATGTATTACACTACACAATTGTCTTGTTGATGATAATATTGTGTGTTTCTTGGGAGGAATAATTCATAATTCGTTGGGTATCCAGGGTCACCCGAGAAGCGCGTCTTCCTCATGGCGGCTGCATCGTCTGATCGAATCTGTGGATGTCATGTTGTCACTGGCGCCGGAATCATCACGTCCTTACAGGTTAGACATCATCACAGCAAATGTACTATTGGCTATCTGACTCCGTTCTGTACACCTGTCCGACTGTCACTGTTTGATCAAATCTTATTGTTAGGTTTCCTTCCAATTGCGCAAATTTGCTAAGGTATTCAGTATTTTCAAGCATATCTGTCATCTCACAAGGTTGCTAACCGCCTATAAATTTGAATACGCTTATAAAATTGAATGTATAGCGACATATATTTGTACAGAACGGAGTCAGATATTCCAACAGTATTCTGCAGTCATTTTTCGTTATTTTAACCCGATGCTCTGAAATACAATAGTTGTGTTGCCATGGATTCCAGTATTGTCCTCTATAACCTGTATGGAAGAAATGATTTAGTTCATCTTGCTCCTAATTTGCATGGCATCCACTGGACTGATTCTCGATAAATATTTCACTCTCACAGATATCACCAACACTGCAGCGACAATCGTCAGTGGGGTATGTTCGTTGTGCAACTATGTACTAGCTGAGCGTAATTGTGGATGAACCTACGGGTACCGCACATTGCAGAACAAAACGACCCGAGTGCAGCCAACATTGTGGGCATTGGCATGGGTGCAGCTGGGTATGGCCTGGTATGTGGCATACGCTGCCTTCTGGCTGTTCTCACTGCTCATCCTGGTGTTGTCCTTCAAGTATTATCGCCCAGTATTCGTCGTCCCCAACTTCACTGCTCTGGTCGTCGGCCTCTTCATGCATCTATTCATCTTCGGTATTCCCCCCCACTCAATCAATACTCTTTCAGCTGTCCTCCTCGCTCGTATCGTCGATGTCTCCAAGAAGTATCAAGTTGACGGTTATCAGGATGTGTTGATAGTATATGTGATCGGGTTATTCTTATTCACATTCATCATGAACATCTTCTTCATCGTCTTCATCGCCCGATATCACGGCTATCTACGAATACGCTACGGGCACCAAGTTCCCAAGGTACAGTCGAGGTCTTCCTGTTTCTCCATCTTGTATCCTAAGATATATCCAATCCGTATTTAGTTCGTGCAATCCCGCGGACCGCGAACGGCTTACCCGGAGGAAATGGTGTACTGACAGAACGAGGAGGCGGAGTCGTTGTTCACAGGGAGGCATAACACATGGACAACATACAATCATACAAACTAAATACATTTACAATCCTAAGGATGATACATTAATGCATATTACATACGTTACACGAAGATAGTTCAAAATAATATATACCGAGATCATTAGCCAACTTGGGAATGAGCGAAACATAAAACTCAATCCAGACGCTCCAATAGATCGATGATCTTCTCCATAGCACGGAACAGAGACGCTGTTGCACCCTGCAATCACATTTGGCTATTTCGCCATAAACCATCAAATAACCAACCATACTGGTGACTATCATTACTCTGACTATGTTTCACCCCTTGCTTCGTTTACCTCCGTTGTCCATGTTAATACTGATAAAGTGATTATCAGAGCGAGAAAATCACAAAGAATTTATAATATAAGATTGGGAAGGGCGGGCATTCCATGTAACACAATGCTGATCGGTATTGTTGGGAGAAGAGAGTGAATTCACTCAACAACAACGGTTCTTGCGTCATTATTATGAGCCAGTCATAGGGCTCGCGAAAAAGATGCGAAATCACTATGCATGGTATATAATTAGCGCAATCCGAAATATTACTTGCTATGCATCACAGCGCTTTCAATGTTTTTTTTCGGACTGTTAAATGTTGGCACAGAGTGTCTACCAGACAGTCATCTTAACCAAAGCATACGTTTCTAAGAGCTATGTTAATAATATGCAGAATGCGATGTATACAACCATAATGTGGCGTACCGCGAGATGGAGGAAGTCGA
Organism: Koerneria luziae; assembly: GCA_014805365.1. Classification (NCBI taxonomy): domain Eukaryota; kingdom Metazoa; phylum Nematoda; class Chromadorea; order Rhabditida; family Neodiplogasteridae; genus Koerneria; species Koerneria luziae. Next base: position 19,566 of record JACMIJ010000202.1, on the reverse strand, counting down.
CATATCGCTGTAGTTGTTCGATCATCGGACGAAGCCGTCGGTCGGGGAGTTGGTCGGCGACCTGGCGGACCGCGTCCTCGTTCTGTTGCAGAATACACCCGATCAGGAGGGCGAAATGGGACGCCATCACACTGTCCTCCATATGAGACGATGCCTGCAAGAACAACAGTCAATGCACACATCAAGTGATGGGACGAGTTCCCTTCAAACGCACCTTGTTCAGTACGCCCTTGATTGCGTTGATCATATCCAATTCACTCATTTCCTGCATTCCCTTCCGGTCGAGTTTCCCCTCGTCGGGGTCCTCCTCCTCCTCCGGTTCATCTGGTTCTTCGATCGTCAATTCCTTCTCGATGTCTGTATCCGACTCTTGTGCCTTCTTCTCGTGGTAAACAAACAACTAAAAATGACACTGTAGGCTGAATTTGCAATGCATGAGTAGTTATCATAATAGCAGAGAAGATGACGTTTCTTCACTTATTGGCAGCCACTCGTCCGGTATTTCATTGATGATAAGAGTAGTTACCCGAGTGAGTGCAGTGAGTGCGTATTCTTGTGTCTCCGAATGGTCATCATAGGAATGGACAGGCACTTTGGTCTCAATGATCTTTCGACGATTCGCGTTACATCTCTCCACCAGATTTACCAATAACGAACTCATCTGAACAATTATTGTACTTCAAACAACTCTAAAAATCATATGTTAGTGGTGCCATCAACGTTTGGTGAGCTTCCGATCACGACCCCACACAGTAGGATTTACGGAGATTTCGGAATTTGGTATAACTATCTGATATGTTGGCATCTCTTTATGTGAATGTACAGCCGTCGCATGTATGCCGCAGAGCTGTTACAGGGTGCCTCACAGGAGGTGAGCGTGTGCGTCCCCTCCGACTCTTTTACAAAACCGAGTTTCAAACATTCTCAAACTGAATTGACTGATCTAATTCATCAAAAACTTAGCGTATATGATTGCTAGAGTAGGAAATAATATATCAGTTTGTAGTTCAAAAAATATATTCAACTGGATCTGGGGTTAAAAACAAGGAAGAACTGGACAGAGCATTAGTTAGAACATTGCAGGTCGACTAACCCAATTTCAACAAATTTTGAAACACCGACTTCTTGGGGGGGGTGCCACAGTGTAAATACCCATAGTCAAAGAATGGGCATTAAAAAAATGAAAAATAATAATAAAATGACCGAAAAAACGAACAAGAAGAATGAGGTCGGACTTCTTTTCCTCGGCAGCATATTTCGGTGAGAGGAACGTGAAAGACGAGAGGCAGAGAGAAAGGAACGACGGCGTCTGACCCAACTTCGTACTGCACAATTCTGTAACAATCAATATGAGCCTCATGGTAGAGAACATATTCGGCAAAAGTGAGAGCTGCTGATTTGTCAACAATACGATTATTCGTCTCCGGTTGAACAGAAAACTTGCGGGAGAACTACAATGGCAAAGGAGCCAATCACACACAAGTCCACCGAGATTATCCCGGATCAGACCGAATCCAATTTCCTATTCAAGTTTACCTTTCGCACCCTTCAACGTGTGATCGAACAAAAAGAAAGAACAACTTGTGATTACATCCAAACAGAGCTACATCGACATATGCGCCATCTAAGAATAGGATGAGTGGAGACAAGGATGGGGATCATCCTCGAGAAGACAACCGAGGAGATGTCGCACGAACAGCCTCACTCTCCGATCGCCTCGTCCTGGGTGCCCATCCTCAATGGTAAATCGCCGCAAAAGCAACCAAATCCGCCGAAGACGAGAATCTCGATTCCATCCTCCGAATAATTGCCATATCCGATCAGTTGAATCGATACGAACAACACTCAGAGAAGACTGCGAGTCATCGGTCGGCTCCTCGGCGTCTTCTCCGAGTATATATTTTCGATCCGAGGAAGTAAGTGATAGAGGATGGCGTCTTCTGCACCTGCGACCTCATCCTGGTTGGCGCCCCAAACCGACCACGGGAGTATCAACAAATGCCGATGTGCTTCGCAAGCTGTACATTCCGCAGTACTACACAGAAAGAAGGTCGTATCTAACACATACACCATTTTCAATAGCGCCATGTGTTTGAAACTACGGCCTTCCAACAAAACCTCCGAAAACATATTGCATCTCGCCCAGCAAAAAGATACTTTTCTAACAATAAGGACAAAGATTCCATCGTCTACTCTTACATGCCATCCTTCGAGAATGTCCACGAGGAAAAAGAAATAATTCGATGAATTTGGCTAAATCGATCACTACGGGAGATCCCTACAGATCATACAATCTCACGTAGGAATAATCATTTTTTCATACCCAAGTACATTATTTTGTAACGTAAAAGTGATCATGTTCGTATCCCCTCCTGATACACATTCTTCCAACCCTAGATATAAAGAAACTGATTGTGAAGATAATACGATATGTAAATACTACGGCATATGGATAAGGAATGTCATTTTGCTGATCATATTCAAACTAAACATTTGACATGGTTGATATATGTAATAGAGAATACCGTTTTCATGTGAGAGATTGGTGAGCATGCGTGCCATGAGCGACAGCGAGTGGATGAGTGGAGCGGCCTTCTCAGCCGAATCCAATTCGCGGACTCGCTCGTCCACCAAACACATCATCTTCCCACATGTCGTGATCAGAAGAGATCCACGATGACTGATCAGGAATGCCTGGTTCTTCTTGTGACACAGCATGCACTAAACGAAGAAACATCAATATCGTTCTCGTGGGAAGGATGAGTCCCACGAGTCTTAAAACTCGTAGCTAAAGTATAGGTGTGTTTATTACGTCGTCAAAGTTTGAGTTTACAAAACCATGTGGTTTTCGAGATATTCATTCATCAATTTCTGCAGAAATTCAAAAATAACTATTTTTGGTATACTGTAGCCCATAGTGAAGCAAAATACTGAGAAGTATATTTGAAAACGCAAAGTCAACAAGTGCGTTGGGTGTGGGGTTTAGCTCCCAATATGTCTTGAGCAATCTACGATACTTGTGTTTTTGATGTTTGTTGCAATCATAGCTATGCTTCCATCGGAGCCGACTCTCCCATAGGAGGGGTAACGTAGTAATTTGCGTGTGTGAAGGAGGGGTAAACCGCGTAAAAATGCAGAAATTGCTCAAAAGGTGGGGTAAAATGTGCTTTATGTGCTCAAAAAGGTGGGGTAAAGTGCACTCCCATGGAAGTCGGCTCCGTAGATGCAGTGGTATGGTTGCAATACAAATGCTAATGCAAGCGAGCTTATAATACGGGTCCTTTAAGTAGCTAAAACTTCGTTGAAATGGAAAAAAAATGTCTGCTTCGAATATTTTTTGCAAACGATGATGTTGCAGTGTATTCGTGAGTACACAACAGAAAACTTTCATTTTGTTTGAATATCCGAAAAGACGAATAAAAGCCTCCAAAAGGCCAAAGTCGGAGTCTTCGCCAATTGCAAGGATGTCATACACATATTCACTTCTCCAAGTGTCATCCTAACCTAGAGCAAATTCCTTTTTGTATTCCGCTGCTGCTCGAATTGTACAGAATGCGTTACATAAATTGGTGATAGAGACAAATGGCAAGAACCAACCGATTCGAGGATACGGAAACATCTCTCCAATGGAATCAGCAGCTGGTCCGTGTTCTCCTTATCAGTCGTGAGTTGTGAGACAACGCGGTCGACTGAAACAGCCATTCACATGCAAATCGCTTTCGAGAAACAATACAACCAAAAAACAGCGTCCATATCCGTCATGTTGTAAGAATTGCTTGACCCGTGTTGTGACGAGAATGTGAACTGTTTCTCAACTGCCGAAATAGAGTGAAAGTGACTAACCTTTAGCAACAATCCATTGTAAGGTTCCCTGGTTGAGCAGTTCGGTCCGCAACTCCTCGTCCTTCGAACAAGTTGTGACGAATACGAGTGCCTCGAGTATGAGTGAGGACGGCTGCAATTCACCATCCTGCCATCTGAGAATGCGCACCGTGATTGTCTCCTTCGTATTGTCGAACTTGATGTGTTTGCCGGCGGCACTCATCTTGTCCAGATACGTCTCGAACACATCCCACACCATCGAGTAGTGCTTCTCCACCTCACTATCCTGGACTGGTCTTTCCATTCGAATCAATTGGGAGAACAACTTCAGCGATGAAGAGTCGATGGCATGGGCCACGATATCACGACACATCAGATACACCACTGTCGCCGCACAAATAGCAAGACACTGCAACCACGTCAAGGGACACTGACACGCACCTGATTCGAGCTCGCATCTGAAAGACTCTTAAACACCGTATTCACCATCTTCTCGCTACGTATGAAGTGACGGAACTCTGGTGAGATGCATTTTCGCGCCAACGAAATGCAGCTGAAAAAGAATATAAAGTTTCGGTGAAGCTGAACACTGGAACATACAACCGATTCCTGGAATCAAGCTCCCACTACTTAATCCAAGGAACACAACTGACACCATGCAAGCAGTGGAATGAATTGTACCTGAGACACTTGACGTTGACAGAGTCGGTTCCCTTCAAGGCACTGAGAATGTACTCGAGATCCTGTTTGAAGTCGTCGTATTCTCCTGATTCCAGACATTGATGAGGTTCCTTGATATTTCGAAGCCGATACTTGGGCAGATTGGAGCTCGTGCCGCGTGAGTCGCCCTGACAATCAGCCAAATAGAACACGCTAGACAATACGTTCCTATCGACAGCCCAATCAATATACAGGACGTACTCCGGCCTCATGGCACTCCACCCATTGCTTACAATTTCAGAACAAATAAGATATTATATAGGTTTTTGGGTCAAAATTAGTTCTTACCGCAAGAACCAACTCGAGGAGTAATCAGGAAACCATTAAGTACATAAGAAAGTGCAACCCCCTCACCAGTAAAATACAAACTATTGAAGCTCAACAAGTGTTACGAAATCCACGAATATATTTCATTTGGGGTATTTATTTCACAGGGGTCGAGGAATAGAACACCTCAAAATGTATTGTCATCATAAAGTAAACAGGTGGTACTTTCCGGCGTCCACCCCCTAGGTTTCAGTGGCAAAATTGGTATACCCCTACCTGAAATCTCTTGGCTAGTAGTGGATGCCATGTAAAAGACCCGAAAATTTCGGAAACCCCTTCATGAAATTCGGCCCGTAGGTACACTGTTATTTGCCGTTTATCTGCACTACATTTTTATTCTATGATTGTCATACCATTTTGCAGCAAGATTTTGATAGAGTGAACAGTTGAATGATAAAAATACAGTACCCCATCGTCCTCCTCCTCGTCCATTGTCCATTTATGACGATATACCACTTTTTGCTTAGGCAGAGTAATCCGATGGTCTACTGGAATGCACAAATACAACTATCACACTCACCTTCCTCAGGGAGACTCTTCGCCTTCTTTGGCGCAGGTTCCATGGCGATGTCGTCCTCGAAGTCAGGGAATTTCGTCTTACGAGGGCTCTCGATGGTACTCCCTGCAATGTCGTTGTGTACTTTTATGTGGGGGCCGGAAACCTTTATTTTGGAAGTGATGTGCTCACTGAGTATAGATAAGGAAATTCCTCCTTGGATTCACGGTTTCCTGTTCCATTAAGACGCCAAACGGCAGGTGGGGGGGGGACAAAGAAGTGATCACCGCGAGACTCCATGTTTGGCAGAAAGGAGCAAATATACCAAGTGAGTTAAACAGTATCAAAATCCCCTTTGAGCAGACGGAGCCGAACTCTTGCCGGTCCACACGTGATACGACAAAACACTACCACGTATGAACTTTCTGTTCAGGATCTTCCGTACGTGTAAAACGTAAAGAAAAAAGATGGATTGAGTATTTAATATAGGTCCAAAAACAAATGCTACAAATTGTGTAACGTATACCAGAGAGTGCATTTGTTAGAGATCGCTGACTGTCAGTTGTCTGGGACTGTGATCCACAGGGTTCTTCGTCGCTGTCCTAAACAAAACAATCAGAGTAAAGGCATTGTGTGTACTAAGTGCTATAATATGCCCTTCATCTTCACCACTACAAAATTGCATACTTATCAATCGAGGCTAAAACTAACGGTTTGTCCTGATTCTTGTTGTCAAGATAATCACATCACTCACTGGCCAACATGTGAGCGCGAAAAGCAGTTTTCAATCAAAATTTTACGAACTATATTTCATTGCGTGTGCAGAGCATGGCACTATGTCCGCACTTTCCGCCATGGTTTGCATACTGTGTAATTGTGAAGTACTTAAGAGTAATATGATTGCCAGATAATGTTCTACGGAACCATAACGAGGAATTGAATAACATGTGGTGGTTAGAAAATGCCTTTTCTCCTTCTTTAACTACTTTTGTTGAACTATACACTCTATTTTAAAATAAAATAAAACTGCGCACAATGAAAAAGTAATATTTTAGCTCGATACTAAAAGCTATCTTCTTCTTCCTTACACCGCAGGGTCGGTGCTCATTATTAAACGCTATAAACGATAGAAAAAAGATTGTATTGTTCAGAGAATGGGAGGAAACGGAAAACTCACGTGCGAACTTGCATTGTCATCATTGACAGCTTCGAGGGACGAGGTGCTCTCGGGGAGACTGACAGGGGGTGAGAAGACCTGGATAGACGGCGAATGTCTCTTTGGCTCCAAATCTTCCACCAGACACACTGACGGGAGTTCCGTTGATGACGGTACAGTCTTCGCAGGAGGACGACGGACAGGACTGAACCGTACAATGATAAACATAATACTTACGGCTTGGAGAAAGCAGCATCGAAGAGAGACGAGGCACTCGCACCCGAACCATACCCTCCATACGAACGAGACGAACCAGTACCTGTCGAACCCTTACTCGACGTCGCCATGGCTGCAAATATATTACTTGAAGGCTGGAAATACTTAGGACACGACTAATATACTACTTATAAAACTAGCACAATTGCACGCGTTAATTCTGTAAATCTTGCCAACCGGGAAATCACCATCTGGTGGGAGTTTTGTGGTCAAACAGTCACCGAACAGTTCGGTGGTGCAACCAAACTTCCCTGCGGGAACTCCGGGAACAAACGAAACATAGAAAAGCACCTTGGCCCCACCGAGGTGCCGCCAAATTTGGTTGAATCCCGGAGGTACCACCATACTGTGGTATAAAAACTGAACGAAGAAACGACAGAAAGCGCGCAAACATGTTCGAGAAGTATCACCAAACTTTTGGTGGAATCTGGGTGAAGAATAGGTGGGAGGACAGACATAACATACGTAAAACTGTACAGAAAAACGCTACCCACCATTATACCGGTGGGATTGGTGGTAAACAAAGTAATGGTTCCACCGGAATTTTTTGGAGTCTGTTTGGTATGCAACCGTTGGGTATAAAGTGGAACTAATTGCAATTAATAAATTAATTCCGGTGGAAATTTTTTTAGTGTTAGTATAGCACAGTCGGAGATGTGACACAACTCACACGTTGCGGCTGCACGGAGCGGATTTTTTCCACTCGAGATCAATTTAAAAAAGTTTCTCGCGCCAAATGTTTCTGGCTCTGTTTCACTTAATAATTTTGTTGGCTGTTTTCGTCGTGGGTGTTTTGTGTTTACCTCACGATTAACGGATGCGCTTACTATCGTAGCAACTTCTCGCAAGAAAAAGAAAGTCTAGAAACATGGCTGCAGTAATGCATGATCCATGTGCGGTGTAATATTATGTAAATTTCAATATTTTTTTTTGTACTTGCGAACCTATAGATTGTGTATGATAGCAGAGTTTTACTCTTTCTCTCTCTCCATATCATGTTATGTACCTAGTTCTGTAAAATAGTTAGGAAAGTTAGTTATTGCGTTCGTTTTCAAGTAACACGTGTATAATCGCCAGTCTAATGTTTGAATTGACCTTATCTGGATAAATAAATCCTTTTTGTGTCTACAAGTGTTTGGCGTTTTGCCAAGGGGCGTGGTTTGTATTCGTACTTCCCGCGCATTGTGGGGACGCGGCGTCCCTCCCAGAGATGGTGCTGTTTGTGGCTTATTGATGTTTGGAAGGGGAATCAGGTGTTATTCCGTATTTACTGAGTTATTTCTGCGTTTTTATTGTAATTTCAATGCACAATTAACTCTTTAAGACCATCCCCCAATGGCAGGCGGTAAAGGCAAAGCAGGCAAGGACTCTGGGAAAGCTAAGTCAAAGGTTTGTGATTTTTTATCTCTTAAGGGATATAACTCTTGCTTAGACCTGTTTGCCAACTCTTTTATTGTTATTTACGAATGTGCTCAGCAAAATAGTGTGTGCTGGGTGTCGAACATATTTCATTTTTGACCTTCCCATTCCAAAATTTGTTTAAACAAATGGTCTCCCATATTTGTTGAGTACGAGTTTTTTGTCCTATTAGTTTATCATAATTCCGATCAAAACAAAAGTGCAACTTTCGGCAGCATTTGCGGCACTTGAATTCGTTGAGTATGGTGTTTTGGGTACCGTATTAATCCTCAATTGGCCCACTATTTTGATTTGACTCCTATGTTGCTTAATAACATTGACTAATAGTAATTGATTTGGCACTTGTTCAGGTGATCTCTCGATCAGCACGTGCCGGTCTCCAGTTCCCAGTTGGTCGAATCCACCGTTTCCTCAAACAGAGGACGACTTCTCATGGTCGTGTCGGAGCCACAGCTGCCGTGTACTCGGCCGCCATTCTCGAATATCTCACAGCCGAAGTTCTCGAATTGGCCGGAAATGCCTCGAAGGACCTGAAAGTAAAGAGAATCACTCCCCGTCACTTGCATCTGGCCATCCGTGGAGACGAAGAACTAGATACGTTGATCAAGGCCACCATTGCCGGAGGAGGTGTTATCCCCCACATTCATCGCTACCTCATGAGTAAGAAGACTCCCGGACCTCCTGGCGCCCCTGGAACAAGCGTCGCTAAGCCCACTGCTTAAGCGACTATCCTCTATTATGCATTGTATGTAATTTACTTGATTTGCGTTGGTCTTGAAGACTAGAACATACCTCATTAGTTCGCATCCCTCATTCCTTTGTATTTTTTGTGTTGAACACGTTGCTTACTTTACTATATATGTATTAATTGGTGTTGAATTCATTCGAATAAATGATCTCATTGTATGTATGTTGTCTGCAATTGATTGGATGTATGAGCCGCTCGAACAGTATTTGTAGGGGGGGGGGTGTGGTTATTTATTGTTCCGCTGGTTGTGCGTACTGGATTTAGCGGGGTGTGTGTTGCTTAGTCACCGAGGTGTACTCTTGGCGATGCCCCGTGAACAGTCGGCAAGGATGCCGAATGATGCCACACAGTCCATGAGTGTTCAACGGGAAGATGTCGTTGATGCTCCCAAGAAGAATAAGCCAAAGGGTGAGTCATCCAACTTATCTTAGTGCACACGGCTGGACAGTTTTTTTTATTATAAAATAGTGGAAAACGGAAAAAAGTTGAAACTTTTAAATACCAATATATAATTGTTATTGTTTTTAGCAACTCGCCTTCGCCAACAAAAACTTCCGGCATGGCAGCCCGTATTGACAGCGTCGACCGTCATTCCAACCGTATTCTGTGTAGGAATCGTCTTTATCCCTATCGGCATTGCGCTGTATCTTGCCAGTGAATCTGGTGAGTCATATTCAATCATGCTATCCTTCGGTATGCACGGCTGTTTAGAGGTCAAACTAGGAGGTAGTATGTCTCGGTATACAAATGATGATGCTCATGCTTTGAGCGTCTGCATGTTAATTTATTGCGTATTTAGTGACGATAAAATAGCCTTCATGTGTACATTTTCGATGGGTGTAGATAAAATTTTGTCGTTGAAAACGCAAGTAAAGTGAGTTAATGAGACAATGTTTTTACATGCCAGTGAGCACTGCGGAATACAAAGAGCTAATTGACAACAACGGATAAATTATTTTATTAACAGAATTGTTGTTACAATTAGTGGAAAAAAAGCTATTTGCTTGCTGTCGAAGAGCTTTTTATTATAGTGAACGAATCAATTTCGATGTATGCTGTTACTTGCGAGAATCAAATCACATGCAACCTGAATATTCAACTGACCGAAGATTTCAATGTAAGTTACAACTGTTTTGAACTTTGCACTTAAAATGTATATAATAATGTAGCGCTATATGTAACTGTGGACTATTCATATTCAGGGCGACGTTTATTTCTATTACTACTTGGAAAATTACTTCCAAAATCATCGTCGATACGTGAAGAGTCGGAATGACCAACAGTATCTGGGCGACTTGTCGGCCAACAGCGAATGCGAACCATTCGCCGTGTCCAATGGAAAGGTCATCGCCCCCTGCGGAGCCGTTGCCAACTCCATCTTCAATGGTATCATTTACACCTATTTCACACTCATTTGCATTGAATCGTTAAAAGTCTTGATATCCTGGAGAAGCTAGAAAGTATGGAAGGATCATCTTGAATCACTCGAAACTGTAGTCGACTTTTTCCTATTTGAGTCCAGTCCTGCGTACGGTGGATCCATCCTTCGGTGGGGGCAACCAAGACAAGAAAATGCCGGCAAGGCTGAAATCAAAAGCGCCTTGCATTGGATGGAATAGAGACAGGACCCTCCATGCAATGGAGAGGAAAATGCTTCCCTGATCACTGGAATACGTCCCCGTAGGGTAGGAAGCGGGACACGTCAGGATGTAGATTGGAGTCGCCCAGATAACGGGGACTATGAGAAAGCAGACTGTGGTGGTTCGGACACGTCATGCAGGCGGATCAGTTCGGTGTCCTGACTGAACTGCACTTGATATGAAGGTCGGGGCTTGAACCGGGAGATGCCTGGATGTTTGGAGACAAGACATTCGGGTTGCCCTCCCTCTCCCAGTCATCAGCACTTACCTCTTTTTAGTTAGTCGTCTTGATATTGTTTTTGAATGAAGTTTGTTTCAGATACGTTTGTGTTGAGATCGGCGACGACAGTGGTTCCGTTCACAACAAATGGCGTTCTGTGGAGTGTCGACAAAGAGAGAAAGTTCAAGAACCCGCCCGGTCCCGATCTTTGTGCTGCTTTCGCGGTCAGTCTCCGTTTAGATATTGAACGTTTTTGGCCCGTACCGTAAGTAACCATTATTTTGTGAAGAAAATAGAATTCGCAAGATTCCGATAATTTACTGTTTTTATTGTAACAGAGACACTATTTATGAATAAGTGCGTTATTTGTAATCGCAGAACACGTCATCTCCACCGAATTGGAAAACGCCGATCTGCCAGATCGGAGGATTCGAGAATGTCGACTTCATTGTGTGGATGAGAACAGCTGCCCTTCCGAACTTCCGCAAATTGTATCGAGTTCTCGATCGATCGATGCCCGGATTCCAGAATGGACTCCCACGGGGAAACTACACTCTCACTATCCAGAACAGTTGGTTTTCCTTTTTTATGTTTTCGAAAACTTGTAACATCTCATCGTTAACAACGAGTATACGTTTCTTTAAATGATTGGCGCGGTTTGGAAAGTGGATAAGGATCGCTTGACTATTAATAAGAGACAATCAACCATGTTATGCTACGCTGTGCATGGAAAGTGGAGTTTGCTTCCTAACCAGGAGAACGGATATATATTATAATTTACAAACTGTAAAGTGATCCCATTTGGTGACAGAACATCTTCCATTTGTCCTTGCCGACGATAGTGGAGAGAATCAAATGGTGCAGACCAAACGGGGTGAACAGGAACGAGTAAAGCATACGATGATCATATTCTGCAGTAATATGGATACACAGCAACCACTGTCTGTTTAGCATTAAAGAGAAGATTGTATTGTGTTATGAAAAGAGAAGTTGAATGTTTTGTGCTCTTTTTATCTATTCCTCTTTGATACTATTATCATTACAGATTATCCGGTGCGCGAATTCAACGGTGATAAGGGTTTCGTTATATCGACGACCTCATGGGCGGGTGGCAAGAACAACTTCCTGGGAATAGCGTATCTAGCAGTTGGGGGCGTGGCCATTGTATTGGGCGTGGTCTTCGTGGCTATCCACATCCGATTCGGTCATTCAATGGCTGAGATGAGTAACATCCCCGCTCGGTGATCATCTCTCGTGCCATTTGTATGCTAATTGTAAGAGTAGCGTCCCTCTTTGTGCGTTTAGTCATTATTTTGATTGTATTTTCCCCATACAAGCTATGATTTGGATTTTCTGAATTCTGTTCATGTTTTAATTACTAGGCCATGTATTCTCTTTCTGCTTGAATGCATTCCATGCGTCCGCATATGTCTACTGGTGTCTTCACTTATCTTTATACTTGTATGTACTTGTGATAATTGTGTACAGTTCAAGAATTGGATAGATAATAAAGTATGTGATACGATATCATTTGCGTATTGTTCGATGTTCTTACGTTGGTAATATTTTGATGAGAAGAATGTCGGGTACGCGATAATGAATAGATGTTCAAGAGAGCTCAGCGAGAGCGGAGAGAGTACATCTACCGAAAGAGTCTCGAAGAGAAACACAAATCACTCGAGGATCAACGGACTCGTGTCAGGGATGCGGTTGAGGAGAACAGGTATCATGGTTCGGGTTATTCAGTTTGCAACGAAGGGTATGGATCACTAGGAAGATCGGGTGAAACTGCCGATATCTACACTGCAAGTATAATAATTCGGCATGTAGTGTGATAAGAAGCTGGGGGCTAAAGGGGACTGGAAATGGTCAGTTCGTCGAGGAATTTGCTTATGTGTATTCTTTGAACACAAAAGTGACGGGTCAATAGGACACTCATTATGAACACATTTTGCACGAATGAAATGACGGTCTCCGGTCTCCTTTAAGAGTGAGAATGGTCTGTCGTGCACATTCGGCTTTTGGTTTAGCCAAAGAGGCCATTTTATCTCTTGCTTAATTTGCACAATAGAACTGTTTCTGCTGTGCGCTGTATTGACCAGCAAAGCAACATAGCTGTCGTATTATTTTACATTTGCTGCTTAGTATTTGCCCAGCGTAGATAAATGTGCTGCTTACTTCACGAAACCCCCACTTTTTCTGAATTGTCATGCTATAAAGGCCATGCCAAATACCACTAAGCAAAGCTGCAAGCTTATCGAGTAAAACTAATTTTAAAACTAACTTTAGACTGTAAACTTTTAATATGGTAAGATACCAATATCAGTTCCGACTTTCGAACCGTGAAGACAAGCCAAAAACAGTTAACAAATGAATGTGCTTAAAGTACGCCTTTAGGTATCAGGGCAAGGCATTTTGTAACCATACATGGACACGGCACGTTCCTTTTTTTCCTATGCAAAATCATGTTATGGTACGGGGTGATACTTATATCTTGCGACTAATTTGCGGGGTGCTTTATATAGACAAGAGAAACCAAATGTGGGGTGACCCAACGTTCCCAAGAATGTCGTTACCCATTACTCTAAAGTAGATTAATTCATTTTCATATTTTGTAAGTACGAAGGAAAGGAATATTATTTCCGCCTGTAGAACCCTAAAAACAACATAAAATAAGATAGATAAAGAAAGATATATCTATTTATAGAAAAAATTAGCAGAGCACCTTACTTGTTGTTTTACTGCATCCCCACCAA
>JACMIJ010000201.1:0-21920 GCA_014805365.1 Koerneria luziae | reverse complement strand
TGACAGCCGCAACATAACATGCCATTCCCGTGTCCGTCCTCTCTTTATTCCACTTTGTCAGAACAGATCTTCTTGGATCAACTCACTCAGGGCGGATTCGAAAGAATCCAGCGTGTCGTGGCGGGAATACTGAAAGTCACTCTGTTGTGTCTCTGACGACAACTAGCAAGAGAACTAAAGGGGGGAACCAGTGATTGGTATAAGATACCATAGAAGTTCTGAAGAAAATGAGATTGAACTGCTCGGCGAGCGTCTCAACCCTTAAGTGGGGAACCATGTGTTGCATCGGTTGATCGTCATGCGTTCCAATTAGTATTCCTTAATCAGTTCGGGGTACTTGGGATATGCATGGCCCGATCAGAACGTACTCCGCCACCGCTACATACGAATGAACTAGACATTTTCATGTTGTCGTCTACACCTTACTGTGGTAAATTACACAGAGTGTATAATAAGAACCACAGAAGATGAATTTGTTTTGAGGTGTGGGTTTTGAAAGTTTGAAAAACAAGAGGTAGTTAGTTATTGTGCTGCACCAGCTCGAATAGTTTAGATCAAGAAGTACACACCCTTTTTTTCTCGCCGAAAAGAAGCCGTCTTCAGTACATGATGTTCGCATTCCTGGATACTCGAGATACTTCGCAGATCAAAGACGTACACAAAGATCTGATTCTCCTGCACTATTAAATTGTTGAAATATTCGCAAAACTTGCTCCCTCCTGAAATCTCGTGTTTGGAATTTTCCTGCGGATGCTGCTCCAACTTCTGCTATGCTTTATGTTGTAGGAACAGAATCGAAAGGAGTTCATCACAGTTAATGTTCATCAAAACTCACCCGTATCAATCAGTGAGAATATTTTGTTCTCACCGGCAACACTGAAAGAGCGATGCGAGATGGAGGGGAAGACGGTCTGGAAGGCAATTGGTTTATTGGAGGAAACACCTACAATCACATAACAACTGCTCGTCTGTACCCCACACAATGCATCAACCAGAGACGATTTGCCCACGTATTTCCCTCCTGAAAAGCAAGAACACGTTCATTCTTCATTGAGAGTGATGGAACGTACCCAGGAAGACAAGAGTATCACGGGACTGCGCAATCATCCGGAAAACGCCTTCCTGCCGACAAAACCTCTTTTCCGTCTTCTTCTCTTCAGTGGTCAAAAGCGAAAAAAAACAGCAATGATACTTCAACAATTGGCAGCATAAAACGACACCGCAAGAAAGCAAAAAAAAGGATATGATAGCAGACAAAGAACAACTGGAGGCGATGGAGGGAAAAAGACGATAGTTCGGATGCGAGGAGGGCGAGTGCCAGAGAAGGCCGGCTGGCCCGGGCCACGAATCGAAACAGCAAAACACCTTGGCGACTCACAGCAATTATCTCCCCACAACTGCGCCGAACCAAAACGGAGAGAGAAAGCAGATACGTATGGTCGTGTAACACTCACACTGCATACTGGTTCCAACTCTTTTCAACACTCCAGGACATGCAAAACCTGATAAAGACAGATTGCCGGAGTTACATATTTACAATTGATGATTTTAGGTGAAATATTTGCAATCACTATGGTTGAAAATGAAAAGTGCTCGAATGCCTTCCCTTTCCCTGCTGTTCATGTTCAATCGCTGCTGAACACGGGCAGTTATTCTTTACAATATTAGCATAGAGGAGAATGTGTGCCTGAACAGGTTTCTTGCCCAGCCGGCGCGTCCTCCTTTGGCTTGCTTTTTCTGCACTCTGCTCGTTGACCAGCATTGGAACACGCTCGCCTTCTCTTCGTCTTTCATCCTCTTCTTATTCCTTTCTTCATTTTCTATTTCACCACCTAACTATCACATTCTAATCAATCATGTAATCCCTAAAAGGAAATTTGGTGCGGTGTGCAACAAACAACTGTTGCCTTTGTTCCAGAGTGGAAGATGACCTTGTTTGACGTTTTCTGTCCTGCGCTGGTTCTCGCATTCATACTTTCTCCTAACCTTTACCCACTTTCATTTCTGCCTTCCTGAGCGATCTAAATGGTACAAGGAGATGGTGGTGAAGGTGAAAACTTTTCTTTCTTCCTTCTTGTTCGAGGCGACGAGTGTTGTGTTAGATGAGGAGGAGGAGAATTGTACACCCTTTTCAATAGTGAGATCACACGCGATCACTTCATAAGACCCTGCAATTTGGCCGCTTTTGAGTTGTGAATGACTGGGTGAGAGGATAGTGCGCTGTCCACAAACATGGCGGGCCCACAGTCAAACCAATCGACGGATCGGTCACAAAGGGAAGAGGTGATGAGATGAGTGCGAGTGCGGCAAAAAGAGAGGTACCCACTATTAATTACACCTTTCTCCTTTTACAGTTGTATTTTTGCTGCAATTCGTTTGCAATACGTCGAGTTTATTGCAACTGCGCAGTCTCTGTTGCCTCATGTCGATGCTTCTTAGTCATGGCCCCGGTAATAACCATTGCCTTGAATCATAATACAAACAGAGGTGGCTGTTGTATGCGCCATTGTTCGGAATGGTACGTTGCATTTCAACTATGGCCGTGCCCACTCAGTACCGAAGTCCTGGTGCGATTTTTGACAATGCGTGGAAGTATTTGCCGTTACACGAAACACGTCTGTTTTCTTTGCTCTCCTTCAGAATTTGCAGTGGAAAAAGTTGTGTGTCGTAATAGTATAACAGCCAATCCATGGCTGTTTATCCAGCTGATGAACATACATTTTGAATCCGTTTTCTGATTAAGCATGATATTTTGCTGCAACATTTGCTAATTTCAGCTTACCATTTTCTCACTCCTGATTCATTTCATTCCGTTCTGTGAGCATACTCGCAATTGTCAAGTGGCCAAAATGTCCTCACCTTCTTTCTGTATGAATTACCACATACAGAAGGTGTACCTCGATGTCCTTTTCTCAATGAGGTGACTATTTTTTGTCTCTAACAACCTCGGATGTCTGATCCCTCTCGATTTCCCGTGCTTCCTTCTCTCAGCCGGTTTCGGACCTCTATGCTCATCCAGATCACATCGCGGATTAGTGGCCGCAACCACACCGTACGCTGTTTTTTTCCATTTTGAGCTATATTCGTTATTGGTCACGTTGCGCAGTTTTGAACATTGTTATTTACTTTCCCTCGAAACTAATTTCTTTTGCGTTAGTTCCCGAACCCGTGAGAGGGTGACCCGTACTCACCCCCCCCCCCCTCCGCTGCAATCTCTTGCTATCTTTTCATTTCGCATGCCTCAATCCTTATCACTCTTTTTTATCAATGTCCCGAATTGTCGTTTTTAGCTACGCCGGTGCGCCTTTATATATGTTTGTCATCACCATTGTATTTCAGTGAGTTCTCGTGACTGGCAGTTGTCCGTTGCTGGTAGAAGTCGTCACCAACCGTCTCCATATCTCCTTGCAGGTAGGCGCATTTATTCTCCTCCGTGAGTATTTGACTGATCATCTTCTCACGCATCGCTCATGACCGCGAGAATACTTGAATTGTTCTTTCGCCGCCTTTCCTTTCGTTTGCTGGTTTGTGTCGTATGTATGGGTCCAAAAGTCTTGAAGCTGAGGTTCGGGCAACGGATGAGCAGAGGAAGAGAGTCACATCTCTGGAGATCTCGGATTTCCCTGGCAGTTGGTTGGTTGGTAACAGGTAGGTGAGCAAGAGGGAAAAGGGGCGAAATGTGATCACAATGGTATCGGCTGCCCAGAGAGCAACGGGAGTGCGTTGGCGAAGCAGCGGACGACGAAGTCCGTCTATCTCGGAGGAACTCATACTTCTTCTCCACACCCTTGTATTGCGCAGTTGAACTTTTGTGCATGTTGTGAAGCACGACTCTAAAGTAGCTTCCTTTTCCCTGCAATGGAACACAATTTTCCATAACGAACGTTCCATTCTGTCATTGTTGAACTGCGTTCTCTTTCTGCGTGAAATGTTGCGAGAACAACGTCTTTCTTGTCGAGGTCTCACTTTTTTTCCTTCGGTTCTTCTGCCAGTGTCCTCTGCTTTGACGTTCGCGTGGGATTTCCGCAAATCGTAATGTGTCGATGGGGCGGTCGTCGTTCGTATCACATGTGTCGAATGAATAATCATAGTGGAAGTCTGCCGATGAATGCGCTTCGTGTACGCTTGAATTAGCCGTCGTTCTTCTCCTTTTCTTCTGTTGCATCTTCGATGGCGCACAAAGACGGGAACGGTTGATTGTTGGTGCAGTGGCAGCCGACGGTGAACGGCCCGACCCGTTCCCGGTCACGTCATCTAACTGACTGACAGGTGCAACCAGCACCCTCCACGATGCCCATTTGCGTCAAACATGTGTATGTATGTTGCAAAACCAAAGAGTGAGAAAAGTATGCGATCACGTATGGCGACTAATTTAGAAGTGCGTGCTGGGTGATAGAATGGACAGCTAATTTGTGTGTCGGTTGGCTGGTTTTCGTGGTGTGCTCTTCTTGACGGGTGTCGTGAAGGAGGCGAAGGCGGAGGAGGTTGGCGGAGTCGGTTGGGCGGACGACGGTTGACATCTTCCAGTTGGAGTGCCTACTGTATGATAGTGATTAGTGTTGGATCACTCCTCCTTTACACATACTTTCTCTTCTCCTCGGATGTCAGTGCCTTCCCTTCACCACCCTTCTCACCAATCTGCCGACACTTTGCACTTTCATCCATTCGTCCAATCGGCGTCCTGACTGACCATTCTTCTGTCGCATTGCTAGCAACGTTATCTGCATTCATGTGTTGTTGTGCTGCAGGGCACAGTGATCAAGCATCAAACCGTAATGGGTTGCAAATTGGAATCTTCTTTCTACTGTTTTGAATGACACTGCGTTCTTGGAATCTGTGAACGTGTAGGTGTGGGTGGTTTCTTTCTTCCTTCTTGATTCTTTTTGTGTGCTGATCATGTGAACTGATAGACTCTCCTTTTCTGATTGGTACTCTTGCCTCTTGCTACTTGATTCTCATTATTATCACTTAGCCCGTATACGATTTCCGTTTTTTATCTCTTGTGAATTTACAATGGCAATTAGTTGATTCATTAGGTTTTCGAGTGCTTTATTTGTTTAACAGTGCTTCTTTTCGCAATATGGTGGTGGAGGAAGAGTGTGCAGTAATTGGTAATGCATTCTCCGGTAACAACGTTAATTGGACAACTGGTGAGCCAAGCACTCGGAACGCACAAATCACTAATGATAAGCATACATTATTGTAGTTGGAGTTAGTGTGAGCATCTTCTCACCGCCATGTCCACTCTTTGCCTTCTACTGACCAATCTCTTAGAGTAGTGGCCCTTACTCTTTTAATGAAATTTCGCATCTTCTGGGGCAGGCTGCATTTCACTTACTTACTCGACCCAATGAAATTGATTAATTAATAGACAAGAAGTGAAGTGAAGCTGAAATGCTTCGGAAGACTTTTATTATACGGTAGGTAAGATGGAAGCGGTTGTGTTCTGGGCTGAGGAGGAATTGGTGCGAGCACGCAGCAGCATTCTGTAGAAAGGAGAACAACGGGGAAAACTTGCAAAGGACGACCGTGTACTGCCGGGTGTCGTCTTTTTTGCTTGTATTGACGAAGCGCGGCGAGTGGTCGGAGTGTGCAGGCGATAGTCAGTTGAATAGCTCTCATCATCATCCACCAGTATACCACACCTTTCAATGGCATAATCAGTGTGCCTTTAGGGGAAGCAAAGTGAGCATGTACCAATGGGCAGACGACGGCCACAGACATCACAGCCTCTGCAGGGTGGCTGTCATTCCCTTTCCAAACCCACTGATCGAACTTCTTCCCCTTCATGTGTTCTTTTCATGTTCTTCGTTCTTTTGGGCGGTTTCGATCTGTGTTGTCCATATCCGTTTGTATTGTCGTGTTCTTTCTCATTCTTCCAGAATGTCCATTCTCGTTTACACTTTAGTAAGCGTTCACAAGTACATTCTCCAACTTCTCCTTCTGCTCTTCTTCGTCTATTTGAACCCTCCCTGGGGCGCAATTTTCGTTTGGTATTCTAGCCCTTGGCGAATGTAGTGAATCGCAACGGAGTCAAATGGCACAAGAAGTAATTGAATAAGTTCGGAGAAGCATCCGAATAGCGGAATGGCGCTTCCTGTCTCACTTCTGATGTCGAGGGCAGATAGTGGGGTCAAACCAATTTTGTCTCTTCGTTTCCGTCTCTCAGCTGTACGAAACACAGCGCATTACCACCATTGCATGTCAATCGCCGGTCGATCACCGAGTGTTCACGCGGTGTTAAGAAGTTTTAGACACCCATTCTTGATACAGAATGTCAAGTACGTGGGCAACCACCAAACGGAAGTCGGTCTCCTCGATCTCTGCTGACTGCGAACCACCTAATTTGTTTTGGAATGCGCAATGCATGTCTTCCTGTACCGAGACATCGAAGTGAAAACAGAGAAGCGACGGCGGACCCCGAAGCGGCAGCCAACTGCCACGGCTAATTGGTACGAAGGCAATTCGAGACGGCTCCCATACGGTATCCGAATGCATTATCCACCATCGCCTCACACACGAAACCGCTTGCCAAACGCACAATTCTTCTATCAATTCGTCGAAGCACTAACATTCTGAAACATTTGTTTTCAATTGAATATCCAAAAAAAACATTAAGGCCCAACGTCTTCATAGGACATCACTTAACCATGATCAATTGTTTGCAAATTCTAAAAGAGGAAACTTCCCAACCGTTTCCTGATGAACTGAATTAGTCCCGCTCAGTGTGTCATTTGGTAGCACCTGTGCTACTTCATGGCCGAATATACTGCTTATGTTTCTGTGAACAGCGTGGCAGCAGGAACAGTTAGAAGGTGGTAGGAGGTTGGTGTATGAACCGCGGATGTGATCTATGTGTCCTAATAGTGTCCTATGCTAGGAATTGCAATCTTTCGGTGTGGTTCTAACTCGAAGCTTCCTATGAGTGATAAACAGTGCTTGTTGGAAGAATCTAGTCACGGGCATCTGGTGACTGTGGTGGGACGGAGTCCGCTCTTCGTGTCATGTTCGTCTAATTAGAGGCACACACCAATAGCATTCATCGCGTAGTTGTCTCGTCGTTCAATTGGGAAACGACTCTCTTCTGCTGCTCTTCCTTCTATCTACCAGCCGGGGTTATCCGCTTCTCGTCTGATCCGTCCTCGTCCCTCCTTCCGAATACATTCCCTCCCTCTCTTTCTGTTTCCATATTCTGTGATCTGATTTCTCTCTGACGACAATCATGCAATCACTTGCCAGGTTATTTCCATCTCGCATCACCGAACAACGTGATGGCGGGAAACACCTTCACTCCTAATTTGTCCTTTATGCTATCAGCCTCAGGAAACACTTTGCCAACCAATGTAGTCACTTTCTGGCATCAGACAGGTGAAATGGCAACGAGTGCATCAACTGAGGTGTTGGGCGTCATGTCGCAACGTGCTGGTTTCATGCTTCCACGTATATGGTCACCAGTCTAGTTCCGCACTTCTTGCATGTACATAACACCATCTTTCTTTGTTTTGGAATCTAAATAACGTATTGTTATAATCATTACAAGCCCGGAGAGAGTTGCTGGAAATGAGAGGTTTGGGTTTCTGTGCTCTTTCTGGTGTGTGGGAGACAGCTGTTGTCAGTCGAAGTGGGGTTGTCGCTTGATGAGTGGAAGATATTCACAGTATGACTGGCGGGAGGTGGAGGGAGTGGCCGGCCGTCGAGGTGTGCAATTGGCCTCCCGATCAAAAGGTGTTTCCCACGGAGGAAGAATAGTGCGTTGTATCGCCTGACAGGAGTTGCGTTGGATGCTATCTCGACTGCTACTTACTATGTAAATGGGAGCATACGTCCGGAATGGAGAACTGACAGAGTGTGGTGGATAATGGCCCGACAAGTCGCCGTTGTGCGAGAAGAAGGAATTATCTGGCGATCTGCCTCTTTTGCGTTTTCAATTGGTCTCTTATATTGCCTTCTTCTTCAACTGCTGATGCTCGGTCAGCCGATTCCGAGTTGTGTGCATATCGTGTCGCCTACACTTTGGCATAGATTCTAACCCAGCGGCAGCATATTCTAAAGTGGCTTGACTATGAGTGAGTGTGTTTTGCCTCGGAAGAGGAATAGTCCAATAGCCTCTTGCTTGGAGCGATTTCATCGAGACGCTCATCGTCATCTCGATGAATGACCGAGCTTTCTCGGAATCTGCGTCAGTGTCCGCGATGGTTTGGGTGCGCGATGTTGGTGTCGGCCATCGGTTGTATTGGCTACAGTATGCTGTGGGGCTTATATGGTTGTTCGATTGCATCCTTTTCTTTTGCTCTTCTCACTAAGAGGTTGTGTGGTAAGAGCGAGTGTGCCGTCGGAATCCGGGGCAGCTCTGATTACATTACCAGTCAAGACGGGTCATCGTTGAAAGCAGAAATTGGGTTTCAAGAGGCGTCTCGGATTGGCTTATCCGACTGCCCCGACACAGGATAAAGGAAAGCCAAAAAGATCTCGCGAACTCGGCGGCCGAGTGAAGTCTCTTCCTCTATTCTTCGCCTCGGGCATACTGTATCCAACTGTCGTCTCCCAATGACATAACTTCTCATTCACATAACACTAATTGGATAACCTCACTGGCCGCTCTCTGCCCTATGGAATATCCTAGTTAAGAGAAGAATATCCGTTTTTTTGATAGAGCGAATTAATTAGTTCCATAATTTTTGGCTCCTTGTCACCGATTACATGAGAATACACATTCGTACTCAGTGTAATTAGGCTTTTTTGGTATGCAATGCATTGTTGTCGTAGAATACTCAGCATATTGGGACGGTAGGCGAGGGGTGAGATGAGTCCTCTTCATTAGCCATTGAAAGGAATAAGAAGAAGGGGACAGAAGCCTTCGTGGTATGGAATTTGGGCGCGCGGCGCGGAGTCATGTAATAAGAGATTGGCTGTGGGGGAAGGGGTTATGCATGGATAGAAGACTACTTTGACACATTGGTAGATGAGAAGGGCTTCCTTTCCTTCTATCACTTATCTTGTCCGAATCTGCCTATTAAGCCTCTTCCTCTTTAATGGACACGCATAGTACACATTGTTTATTATCCATTCCGAGTTCCATCTTCACTTTTTGTGTTCGCGCTGTCCGTTCATTCACTGCTCTCGTCACGTACTGCTTTGCCCATTTTTCGTTTGAAAGTATCTGTCGACTGCAGCCACACGCGACGATGAACCGTTTGTTCGCAGGTAACATGCTCCATCCATGCTTTTTCTCGCTTCGCTTTTTTCGGCTACCGCTTATACTCACAATTCGCTTCTGTGCAGTTCCATCGGCTTTCTCCGCTTCGCTTGTATTCTGTTCTGTCGCTCATTCGCTCACTAACACCATTTAGCTCACCGGTGCTTCCTTTGCTGGCCACTGTTCACTTTGCCTCCGCCTCATTCTTGCCCTGCCTCACTGTATAAAGAATGCCAACCACATGTGGCTTTCCGAACTGCAAGTTTCGCTCGCGGTATCGGGGAATGGAGGACAACCGACACTTCTACCGGATTCCGAAGAGACCACACATGCTGCGTGCCCGCTGGCTTCTGGCCATCGGTCGGACGGAGGAGACGGTCGTCAGCCAGGTGACGCGGCCAACCAACTGCCAGATCATAGCCATCGCTTCTCTTGCTCGTGAAACTTGTGGATGAGAAATATGATATGTGGAGAGAGCATTCGTCCTGTGCTCAGGAGGGACACTTCTTATGATGTAAATATTCCGCCGCTCACTTGTTTTGTTTCAGCTGAGGATCTGCTCAGCGCACTTCGAAGGCGGTGAGAAGAAGGAGGGCGATATCCCGGTGCCCGATCCCCAGGTACGAATGATGTCTCTCTCATTCACTTTGTATGGTACATTGTCTCTCATACTCTCTTGTTCTCAATGATCATTTCAGCTGGACGAGCCGATCTCGATCGTTCTTCCTCCGAAGGAATCCAAGTCAGGAGAGCGAAAACGCGCCGCGAAGTCGTCTCCGCCCGTACCGAAGAGTCTCGTTCCTCGGAAGAGCGCCGTCCCGGATTTCCTTCGACCGCTGAAAACACTTCTGCCCGAATTCCCGTTCGACCTACAAGGTATACACACAAGAACACTCCTCCTCTTCTTTTCCTTCAACTGTCTCCCATTTCTCGGAAGTGTAAATGCTTCAATTTGCTAATGGGCGCAAGCCATATCAATAATAGTAATAATAATAATAATCTTTTGTGCGCTCGAATTCGATCGGATTGTAACCAACGAAACACCAGTGATCACATAATGCGAACACTATTGTGTGACCGAAGTGACGTATGCAAATGCATTTCGATCTTTTCCTTCCAGCCATTATTCGCATTATCAACCACTTTTATTACAAAAAAAGATGGTCGCAAAAAATGGTGCAATGTGCGTATGATGGTGAATGTATTGCAATCCAAATTTTGTTCATAACATATTGAAGGGATTTGTGTACTCGAGTTTAGCCGCAATAGTTGTTCTTTCTGTCATAAGGAGAATAGATTAAAATATTCTGTTGAAATATTTAGTTGTACTTTATATGAATATTCGGCCCCGAAGCCAATCTTTAAAGATGATATAAAATGATGGCGAAAGAGACATGCGTGCACGCTAAAAGAATAAAAGCGGGAGAGAATGTACGGCGCGAAGAAAAAGACGACAAAGTATGTCTTGCACATCCCAAGGCAATGCAATAACGCCATTAATGATTTACAACTGAGTGCACAGTATGGCCCATTCGGGATTTGCCATTCGACGCTCAAACAAAGAGGTGTACGTTGTCTCAGTGTTCTTTCACATTTCCTCTATACAATGTGCAACACAACTTCACTTCCGTCTAACATAAAATCTGCCAGACGATATTCTTTTCTACTTGCCTTGTTTATAATTCATCCAGCTTGTGCCATTATCATAAATAAAAGAAATGCCTAATCCTAAGAATCCAGCATTAAATTCAAGCTAATTCATGCTTTATGGTTTATTTATCACTTCTTTGTACAAATAGTTTCCTAACAAGTGATGGCTTCCATCACATTGAAACCTCTAATTTGGGCTTTACACGCATCGCTTTCGGTTTGGAACAGCTGTCACAAGGTACTGTATTTCTAGTATTTCTAATCCATATGCTACCTAATTTAAGAGATCTGGTTTTTAGGGTTTAGGCCATATAGTTGAGTTCATATTTCTTATGATGAAAGTTTTGCCATTCTAATTTTGCCTTTGCTGTTGGACCGGGTACAAAACCACCCTTTGCGATTTATTACATTAGGTATTGTTCACCTAGGCTTCACTTATACTTTCAACCAGTAGATCTAGCTGGTGAATTTTCTTGATAATTCTTCGTGCTCCTTGAATCTGACTCCATAGTAATAATAAATATTACACATAATCTCTAACTCTTTCCTTTATCAAGTGTTGATGATGATCATATTCCTCTTTCTCTTCTCTCGGCTCCAGTTCATTTCCATGATACTATCGTTACTTTCGGACCTCTAGTAATCGTTTTCACATGTCCATGTCAAATTATGAATTATCAAGCAAGGCGCAGTTCTTTTTGTCAATGTTCGCATAGGAATGGGCAGAGTGAGAATTGGTCTTCCCATGCCTTCCGTTGCCTATCCGTTTCTCTTCTCCTCCACTCAACCACCGCTTCTTATTTCTCTCGATCGCATAAAGAGATGAACGTAAGAAGCCTTGGCTGGTGTTATTTCGCATGAATTGTGTGCGATGAGACTTGCCGTCTCTCTTGCCATTAACAAAGTTCTTATTTCTTTAGCCGGAGTATGTCTCTTCATTCTCTCGAGTGGGAAGAGTGCTTCGGGTGGGCGCGCACATCATTACGATGTCTGATCTAACCTTTTCTCGTGTTCTACTTTATTTTCTCCTAGTCTTTCAATTGCAGATATTCTTGGGAATCTATTGAGGTAATGACACTGACTGATAAAAAGAAGTTACATAGGTGCGCAACTCGGTTTTCTGATCACGAGGGGGCACCTGGTGGCTATCATTAATTTGCGCAGCCTTCAACTATGTATTTTCCGACATTCCCAATGATACCCTTACATGAGAAATTAAGACGGTTAACGTATTGTTTGGAGATTATTACCCAGATATTATAATTCATGGTGTGGTTGAGCTGCTCCCATGTTCATGGCATCGTAGTGGCAGTCGATGCTCTTCCTCTTGCTCGGACCTCCTCATCTTTTCGGGAAATCCTCGCCGGATGGCGAGCTTCCTTCCATATTCATCAAATCGTCACCCTGGGATATTCCTATTGAATAGTGTTGTGTGACTGCATTCTGCTTGGCCCGTCGGCCGTGTATTCTTCTTCTCCTTTATCTTCTTCCGATTCTTCCTCCTCTTCGTCTACCGAATATTCGAGAACTAACTAGGAGCGCAGCAATATTATGTTGATTATTTTTACACAACGGGGGCTATAAAGCTGAACTTTTAAGAAAGCTAACAGCCACGTCGTGCATGCTTGCTGAATAATGGAGATGTAAAAAAGTAGATTTAGAAAAAAACAGAGACTAGACGATATCATAGAAGTACGTTTTTCATTTTACGATTTCTACCTATTGGAGAAGTTATGTCGACGTATCTCATTAGGGTATTATACTACTCGCCGCATTCATGTCAAAGGGAGTCTTTCGGAGACTCCCTCCTCGTATTCTTCTCTATCAACGTCTTCATCCTCCGCTTCCCATTGTGTTCCTCCAACCGTTTCCACATTTTGTTTGTCCGGGAACCGTGCACAAGATGGACAATTGCAGTTGATAGAGCACAAGACAGGGAATGCCGCCGAAGAGAGCGGAACAGAGAAGTTGCCGACGCATGAATATGCCACCGAAGAAGAACACGCGAATCGGTTCAGGTACTAATAGTATGTACAGATTGTAACGTTTGGGAATACTGCTAACTTGCTAAGACGCATAGCCACCATATAGCGATATTTTTTGAAAGGTGCAAAGTAAAGCAATCAGGTAACGCTGATATTTTTTTGCAGAACTGACCAGTTCCTCTTCGCTGATGCTTATTAACATGAATTCACTGCATCGCAACGTGGTGTATTTCTTCTCTCTTGCTCACTCATGCAATTAAGAGCAGTAAGTACCCTGAGTGGTAGACAAATATGTTGGACGATATTCGATTTCGATAAGGCGTGTCAATGAACCGTTGAAAGTGAAAGTGAATGTGCGCTAAAAAGAAGTAGAACTCTTCCTTTCACATTCTATCTGCTGCAAGACGCGGCCATCGTTCTTTTCATCCCGTTTTGCCCCAAGTATTGTAGTCTTGTTGGATGATGCGCGCCATATTCATCCCTTCCTGTCTGTCTCGCGTGCCAAGAACTTCGGAGCACAAAAAAACTTTACGTACCTAGAAATACGCGGTCGTACTGCATTCTCCAATGGAACATTGTAAGCGAACATACGGATGAGAGACAGGAGGACATCGTTGCCTTCACATATAAATGGACAAACCGCCTGCGGCAATGATGAAGACGTAGAAGGTATTCAGCACATTCTCTGGAATATTCGACGTGCACTCATCTCCTCAGTTTCACCCAGTTTTCGATATGGAAGAAGAAGTTATTCGGAGAGAAAGGGAGAGTCTTCAGCTGATGAAGTCGGATAACTCAGAACAGCAATCTACGAGTATTCGCCAACTGCTCGCCACCTCATTTCCTTTAACCGCACTCATTATGCAAGTAGAAGAGGATAGCGGAGGAGTGCGATCATTCACTTCGATGCGCATTTCATAATGAGAATCGGTTATTCATTAACGGTTTCTTCATGTGATAGCAAGAAGAACTTTCGATGTGATGAGTGGGGCCGCGATGTTCTTCCAAGGCATTTCATGTTCCCCCTGAGCCACATTGTGCATCCACTAATGATAGGTTGTTACTTCCGCAGATGATAAATGTTCTGCCAAGCTCACCCACTCTTTTACTCGATTAATTTTCACATAAAGCACACGGAATGCTTGAAGTGCGAATAATTGGGTTAGAGATGTTTGGCATACAGAAGCATCACTGCGGGTGAGGGACTAAAAATGGTGATATTATCCCAATGCTAGTAGGTTTGTGTTTTTGTTAAGCTTCATGATGCTTGAGGTAATAAGTCGCGCATTTTTATGGCTAGATGATACGTAGATCACAAATACATATGTAAGTACTCGTTGTGTGACCTCCACCAGTGATGTTGTGTGTTGTGACAGTGATGACCATCTGGTCCACCTCCCGCTTTCCCTTATTTCCTCTTTCTCTTTCCCTCCTATGCTTCGTCTCCCCCTTCCTCGTTTGACCAATTAGCAATCCGAATACTCCTCTCCCTCTAACATTACCACCTGCTTTTTGCACTTTTTTACCACTGGAGCTGCTCGTTACTGTTGAATACGTCTTATCGGCAGAATGTGCACTGACAGATGCCCTTCTTCATATTCGCCTTATGTTCTTCGTATTGCTTGCTCAAACATAAGAGCAGTCTGGCGGATGCCCCTTTCAGGCGTTCGAATCTTATTTGAATTTGAGACAAACTAAAATATACTATAATATTATCATGTTAAAGGTGTACATGGTTAACCTCTTGATGCCAAAATTTGGGAATGTACGAAGCAGTATTCTGGTGGTTGGAAGCTGAACTACCTAGCAGAGCCTCCTCTCATTCG
Source organism: Koerneria luziae (assembly GCA_014805365.1). Lineage (NCBI taxonomy): Eukaryota > Metazoa > Nematoda > Chromadorea > Rhabditida > Neodiplogasteridae > Koerneria > Koerneria luziae. Next base: position 7,263 of record JACMIJ010000201.1, on the reverse strand, counting down.
CAGTTACCAATTGGTGCTGCCAAGTGGGCCTCGTCCTCTCTTCCTCGATTGTTTGTTTATCCATCGCACATTCGTTTCACTTCTTCTGGACATCTCTCATATATTGAATAGGCGTCATGTTCGTGTCCGTATTCGTCGAATATTCTCGTTGTGAGTATGCTGGTACTCGTCGAATATATCGCTGCTTGTATGATGGGAATTTATCCATTCCGCACTCGCCCGAAGTGGTGTTCTTTGTCGTTGCAGTTGTTATTACGTGTGTATTTACTATCAGGAATGAAGGCAATCATCGAAGAAAGGGGAGACTGGCTAATCAACAATTATCGTCGTGGTGTGGCTGGAGGGTGGGGATGGAGATGGTAACAGGTGCAATAGCTGGACCCGGACGCGTCTCCATGTATGCATTCATCCCATGCGCTCATCATTTCTAACTCATCGCGCTCTTCCAGAATACGCTAACTAATTCCACTCTTTAAGTGTATTCCACAACTCTGTGAATATCCATGAAAATCCTTATTCATTTTTACTGCATACGCTCGACTTGCTCTTTGCATATAATCAAATTAGCTTGTTTATGCTACGCCTTCCTTGCGCAAAAATGGATAAGAAGGGTTATCTGTTGTTTGTCCCAGCTCCTTCAACACGTTTCTTTTCTCATACATAAACTATCTTTTTATTCTGGGAAACATTCGTACAGATGGCAGACAATGTTGTACGAACAAGACACAATTGTGATTACAGGTAGAAACGCGAAACGAGTCATTTCAATTAACAATAAATTCAGAATGTAACACTAACACTTCTCACACAACTTGCTTGCATTTCCTGTACTCAGCGCGCTTTGCCCGATTTCCTCGCATCTGTCCGCTGCCCTTGTTCGCACGACGTGTCATCCATCTTACTTCTGCCCGCAACGGCGACACTTTTTTGTTTGAATTTGTGGTTGACCAATGCGTTGTCCGGTGCACAACAGATGTTCGTCGTTTGCCGCTCAAACAGTTCGGTCGGGCGACTCTTTCCTCATCCCCTTTCCAATGGCCGAATTGTTTTTTCTCTCTCACAGTCATTACCACCTTTCGCTTTTGCTCATCCTTTCGCTTTCGCTAAAATATATGTTATTCCTACAAAAATGGAAAGAACTGTAGAGTAAGAGTTGTATTCTCCGTTATAAGCTCGAGAACGAAATGATTAACTCGCAAGTTCGTACACGTAGTGAGCCGACATTGCACCAATGCTGCCTTATTTAGGAACATCCGTTATAATTTTTACACCAATCTAAGATTAGGCAAAATAAACAATTTTACATGCGCATTTTGCAAACAATAAGTTACCTCTACTTAACGTAGATTCAATTTACCACAATGTTCTAAATGCTTAGTTTATGTTGGAGCACAAATACGTTTCCGCGAGGTTCTCATGAGTCCGAACATCTGCTCATTTCTAATTGCAAAGCGTGAAATGTGAACAAGCTCATCAGCACATTTTCTTTATCAAGTCGAGCGCCCTTAAGCTGTAAATCACATTCGAGACTTTGACATGAATGGGAGTTGTTTTTGCTCGTTCGTATCCGCCCCAGAGTATTCTGTTGAGGCAAAAGGGATCGTAGAAAGAACTCCTCTTCAACGGCATTTTAGACTGGTGTAATGCCAGATTCGTACAATTCTACATTGCAAGAAGTTACAGAGCAGCAGTTTTCTCTCAATTTGTTCATTTTTTATCTCGCACCTTATCCGAGCTTGTTCTCGACAATATCTGTTCTTATGCGACTGTCTGATCCGTCTCATGGCCTAGAATGGCCTTTGTTGTGAGTGTGCCATGTCGACCATCTGCCGGTTATCCGTCCACTCCCTGGCCGCCACCCATGCTCAGTCTGATCACACACATCGAGCTCTCTGTCACTTGTCTGTGCATCCCATCATTTCTTCCTAAATGTTTCACTACCTTCATAGTGTGTCCTCACAACAAGTCCTCCACTTCTCACACCTTTTCCTCCTTTTCCTTCCTCACTCAACTTTGATCCGATCCATGCTCGGTCAGCGGAACAAAGATGGCAAATGGCACCTTGGCCTCTCGATTCGCGGCTTCCGCATGCGATGGCTGATCCGCATTACGTTGCGTTCCTCCTCGTTGTTCTCCATTCATCATCCTCCTTTCGAATTTGTAACCGCGTTTGCAATCAGATTGCATGATGATGACAGGTAATTTGTCACATCTCATTCGGAAGAAGGTAATAACCATGTGATAAGGTCATATTCACACCTTCTCGTGGATATTGTGATTATTCCGCGTACGCAACAATCTCCTGCTGATTCCGATACGCATCTGTCATTTCATCATATTCCGAGAAGTGCCCGAAGGGCGATCGCATGTCGCCCTTCTTTTCTCTTCTAGATTGGCTTTCGCCTTCTTTATCATTCTCTCGTCTTCTCGTCTATTTGCACACTACCTCGTTTATCTCTACTGCATCACCTTACATGACTCGTATTTCCTTACTCAATTTTTTCAACCGTTTGTTCTGTCATTAATAGTTTGTCCGTTGGGCGTACATTGACCACTTACAGCCCACCCCGAAGCAGTTCTTTGCCGGACCTTCGCCTTCGACCTCTTTCCATCCTCATGTATCCACTAGCTGGCGGCGTAGTCCTTGATACTCTCACCAATTGCTTCACTTGTGTGTTTCTCAACCCATTGAGGGGCGCTCCCAGGAGATATGTTCAATTTGAATGAGCTTCCCGTTGTCAAATCCACTGCTATGAGTCGAGAGGTTCTTCTAATTGCTGCGTAATTCTCTTTCCATTTGAGGAGGTTCTGGGACGGGGAGCATGTAGTGTCTCGTTAGTTGATCACTCACCTCAGTTGCATTATCCGTTGCATCTCGGACCGGCCGGCTTGTTTCCGTTCCGGAAATGGCCGATGGCAGAGGGTCACTCTCTCCCTTCTCTGGTAATCTCCTCTCCCGGTGTGCATTCATGATGATTTCTATCGAGGATTGGGTTTCCGGCCGCAAGAGACAAAATGGGGCAGAAAACGGAGTTGAAATGAATGTTGAAGTGATGTTGACAGAATGCTGAGACGTGTTCATTTTGGAAGGAAAGGGTTGGTTGCATATATCGGGAGAGGGGAGGATGGATAGAATGCTCCGCCCAGGCACTGCCATGTCTTTATGTGAGCAAACGAATTAACAACTGCATTTGACTCTTGCCATTGCGGAGCAGTTCATCTCACGCTCATCAAGTGGTCAACCGTCTGTCCTTTTCTCCGGACTTCCTCCGCTCTCTGACCACCTTGACGGGTGCCTTTCTTGTTCTCGGCAATCATACAATGAGTGACCATGTTCCTTTCAGCCAGCCCGATAGCCGATAGCAACTCACCCCTCGCCCTCCCTGACAATCGCCAGCATTCCGTCAACGAACTCCTCACCAGTAAGTCCTCTTATAATAGCAGGAACTGCGAGAGAAAGAGAGAGAGAGAGACTGAGCTTGCAAGGGAATGTCCGTTGCACAGGAATGCATCGCCATTCACTTCCTCACTTGCATTCTCATCGGCTTCCCTTGTTTCCCCTGTGATTCTTCTGCTGCAGCCTGTGTACAAATGTGAATGGCGAAGGTCTCTCATTCGCACGGATTCTCATATTCCCATAGAGAGAGAATTTCATTCGTAAACTACTCCGTCGGGTAAATGTGTTAGTGTCGACGAGGCGCCCGGATGCTGGTAGCTGAATATCGAGATGAATTCCATATTATGCGCCGGCCTGCCGCTGGCTATTTGTTGTCACTTTTCACGCTTCGACCGCCAATGAGGCGACGACGGCAAATGAGAGATCGGACGGCGGAGAAGAAGTCCGCCTGATAACAACAGTCATGTGCACTGAATGGCTGATTGTACCCGGGATGTGAATGGGCACAGTATATGCCAGACGGACAGCGCTCCCATTATGCCGAATGATTAGTTTGCGCCAGGAGAATAACAGTCGAGGGAAGTGAGAGGAGGAGGTGGAAGGGGAGGAGGGGCAAAAGATTGGCCAAGTTTATAAGTAATTGCAATATTTCTCATTTTATTTCATAGAAATTTATTATTATAATTCACTTTTTTATAATCAAGTTTTCACTTACTATTCGTTGCTTATGCGGAAAATGGAGTAGCTAGAATGATAAGGAGCAACGGTGAACAACAAAGCAATCGTACTGCTTTTTTGAAGGATCTCTGTTTATTTTGGCAGCATTCAAAGAAGAATAAGAAATGGTTAGGATTCCGGAATGGGATGCACAGCTCTTGGAATAAATGCATGATGCTCATTAACATAACTTATTGAATTTTGTCAAGCAAAACTAGGTATACCGTTTCCTGTGTGAGAAGTTTTTTCATACAGATATCGGTACCCTGCTCGCATGTCTTCTCATTCACCTATTTGCTCGTTTTGACAATCGATGTCCCTTAGTGGCAAGTATATGAAATGAGGATTGAGAGATGGGGAAGGAGAATATTGGGGGGGGGGGGCTAAATATTTGGGCAAACACGTCCCCTTTCTCGCTCTTGCTTATGGCACTTATTCTATATTCATCCGATACTTTGGCCAGCATGGCAAATGTTCGTTCAGAGATGATGACGAGTGTAAGGGTAAATCCGAACAGGACAATGGCACAGTTGTGAAATCGAAGAGACATATTACCCTGAGGAGAGAGAGAGCATATAATGGCATCAAGAGGACGCCATTGCCGAATATGTGCACTCGAAAAAATCTGTCTGTTATTATTAATAACAGCAGGAGAACGAAGGAGGAAGTGAGCGAACACAATGATGCAGCTTTCGACATTAGATAAACACGCAATTACAGGGCTAAGTGAGCTGAGGGTGAGAGCGAGGAGGATCAATTACTTATATGGGTGCAAAGATGGTCACGGTATCATTGTTTCAGTGAGTGCGCGTTCGAATGGCCCATCGAACCGTCCGTTGGTGGCGCTCCTCGATGGCCGCGACTGCTCCGTCGAGATGCCCATCCTCAAGGATGTCGCCACAGTCGCCTTCTGTGATGCTCAATCAACACATGAGATTCACGAAAAGGTTGGATTCCACTTCTTTGTTGCCACCTGGGTACTTGTTTTGACTTATTGTTATCATGTCGGCAGTCGTCTCTGCCTGGAAATCATTTCCACGAGTGATAATCAAATTCATAATAAGAGGGAATGATTTACGAGGAGCATTTCAACGAGTTGGAATGCACGATGACTTCGGTTCTATGAAGAAAAATGTCGTGGTCGTCGGGTAAAGAAAAGAGGATAAAGAGGAAGAAAGGGAAGAGGATCTATCTCGTTACACACATTAGATCACCATAGTATGCTCGAATTCCTTTTACTGTTGAGTTTGGACAGCGTGCATCCTCTTTGTAACTGCCTCCTCTTTTCCGCAATGGTTCTTTTGATTCAGTTTGTATAACATCTTTACTTTTGCTTGAGAAAGATGGAACCTGGTTGTTTGTCTGCCTGGGAGGAGAATACGCATGTAGCAACCTATTGGATGGATTTGGCATTTGGTGTGAGTGGGCCGAGTATTATCTCATGAATAGCAGATGTCGCCCGATTGATCTTCTCTGTGCATGCATAATTCAAGCAATTGCCTTTGATAGAGCTCTCGTGCTCCCTCATATTTAATGTACGTGCCAAGTGCCTTCCACCTTGGAATTGACAATATTTTTGTTGGCCGCAGCCCGAGAGAAGGTAACAGAATGCTTAATAACATGGCGGAGAGGAGTTGAGGAGGAAAGGGGAAATTGACACCGATGGGGTGAATGCATGGTGCTCAATATGAACATTATTGCAGGTGCTCAACGAAGCCGTCGCCGCACTTATGTGGCACTCCATCCGGCTCGAGAAAGAGGATCTCGAGAAGTTCAAGGCACTTCGGGTTGTCGTCCGAATAGGCACCGGTGTGGACAACATCGACATACGGGCAGCGACCGAACTCGGTAAGCGAACAGCAAGAGGAAGACGTGTTCGGCAGGCATCGCCGTGTGCAACACTCCGAGTGGATGCGTGGAGGAGACCGCCGACTCGACCATCTCCATGATCCTCAATCTGTACAGAAAGACGCATTCTCTCGCCAAACATCTCGCCGATGAGAAGAAGGTGGGCACTGTTGATCATACAGTAAGCGGTGACCAGTCAGCAAGTGAATCATCATCTCATCGGGATATTTCAGCCGGTTTCGGTGGAACAGCTCCGGGGAATAGCCAATGGTACGAGGCGGATTCGTGGAGAAACACTCGGGATTGTTGGAATGGGTCGCGTAGGAATGGCCGTCGCCCTCCGTGCGAAGGCATTCGGATTTCGAATCCTGTTTTTCGATCCGCACCTTTCCGATGGCATCGACAAAGCACTCGGAGTGGAAAGGTGAGAAGGACGCATTGGAGAATATGGTTCAATAGTTGAATAGCAAGATGGCCTTCGTTTTCCATGATTAATGGGTTAATGTTTTTGGGCACAGCTGTGATGCTGCTGCTGCTCATTTCAAACCTGAAATCGCATCTAAATGCAAATGACTGTTTGTCTTCTTTATTCTCAGTCATACGGTTGTTTCTATGAATGATGCGAGACAAAGAATGACTCAGCGTGCACGACAAGGAGTGATTCAGTATACAGTAATTTATGAACAAATATTCTGATTCACCGTGTTGAGAATTGCAATTGTTTCATAACACGAACAATGTTACAGGTGTTTTTCGTTGACAGACCTTCTAATGAAAAGCATGTGCATCACCCTCCACTGTCCCCTCACCGATGAGACGCGATACATGATTAACGAAACTACTATTAGGGTAAGTTGGCATTTAGCGCTCAACTAAAGGATTTTCTGAAACATATCAGTTTTGACATACTTCGAGCAGTAATTGGTGGATATTGCAATTAGCATGATGTTGCAGGCAATGCCAGCGGGTGCATTCATAGTGAACACGTCGCGAGGCGGTCTCATTAACGAGCAGGATCTGGCGAATGCTCTTCGAAGCGGCCACATTAAGGGTGCAGCATTGGATGTGCATGAACATGAGCCGAACGAGGTCTATCCCCTGAGTAAGCAGCGATTCGTCCCACGAACACAATCGCATCCTTGTAGATCATATCGCGCTCATGCCAAATGTCATCAACACGCCACATGCAGCCTGGTTCTCCGATCCTGCCTCAAGGGAACTAAGGGAAATGGCTGCGAAGGAGGTATAAATGCAAAACACTGTTTATGCTATATGCGAATCATTTTAACCACTATATAAGA
>JACMIJ010000200.1:15167-26018 GCA_014805365.1 Koerneria luziae | reverse complement strand
GGAACTGTTGCATGAGTTTCGCACGCCCATAGTGCTAGTCTTAATCTCACTAATTGTAAGACTTGTGCTTGTTTACATACACATTAGTTTTCCTTGGTATGGTTTTGTTCAACTAGTTATGTATTATTTAGCGCAAAATGGGCCCAAGCACACAACGTATGGGCACGCATCGTGTTGTGCGCAACTCATGCAATAGTTCTATTTCATGTTATTGTCGCTCATTTTATGACATATTCGTAGTATTTGTAATATCAGTTCCGTACATCAGCGTGTTTTCCATGCAGTAGATATGCCATTACGAAAAGAAAAAAAAGTATTTGCCAAGAGAATTGATTTATGACGAGTGCGGGTATGCAATAGGTGTACTTGCGTTATTCATTCATCTTTCCCTTTTCAGTTGTTCATGCGCGGGTTACCATTGCGTTCTACGGTACCTCTTAACTTTGAAAACTTTGGTGAGGGTGGGGTTCGTCCCCTGGTGATCCTTCACGGCCTTTTCGGGCACGCTCAGAATTGGCGGTCGGTGGCAAAGGCGCTGTCGACGCGTCTGTCGCGCCGCGTCATCGTGGCGGAACTGCGTAATCATGGCGCATCGCCACGCACGCCGACAATGCTGTATCCAGAGATGGCAGCCGACGTATTGGAGTTGGCTCAGAAACAGGCGCCGGGCGGGATCGACCTGCTGGGTCATTCGATGGGAGGGAAGACGGCGATGCACGCGGCGCTCACCGGATCTCCGCTTATTCGGCGCCTCGTCGTCGAGGATGTGGCGCCGCGCCGATACGAGGCGAATAATGCAGTCTTTCGCCAGATGATTCGAGCCATGCGAGACCTCGATTTAAGTCGCCCTCGGAACGAACTCCCGGAGCTCCTCGGACAAACGGTCACCGGGAAGGCTGTCAGGGACTTCCTGCTCACGAATGTCGCCAATGTGAACGGGAAACTGGAGTGGAAGATGAATCTGGACGCCATCGAGGAGTACATCGACCATGTGCTGGGGGCGGAGAACATTCAAGGCCTTTTCGACCGACCGACACTCTTCGTCCATGGTGGCGATTCCGCGTATGTCCGCGCGGAAGATCACGCGGTCATCCGGAAGATGTTCCCGAAGTCGTCCATTGAGTGCATCCCCGGGGCCGGACACTGGCTTCACGCCGAAAAACCAACCGAATTCATTCATTCTGTTGTGCAGTTCCTTAATTCTACTGAATAGTCTCGAACTGCTGCTTTCCCCTGATTACGGATATAACATGTTACTGTCTAACTGAATAGTCGATGATAAATAATGATAGAGTTTGTTTATTGTGAGCCGTTGATCCTGATTGGTCATATCGCCTTTCGTATACCGTTGTCCCTGTGTTCCTGTTCATAACTCGAAATTGTTTAGATGACGGAGACGCGATTGTTATCGGAGCTGCGTGTGAATGAACTGCGATCGGAATTGGAGAAACGCAATCTGGACAAGAATGGAATCAAAGTTATTCTCACTGAACGATTGGAAAAAGTATCATTTTATTTGTCATAAATACCTGTTGGAACCATAGTTGTCTCTTTTTCGTGTTGTTTCTAGCTTAATACAGGATTGATCTGTTTCTGTAACTTCGTTCGCGTTACGTCATTGTTTTGAAACATCGATAATGCGATAATTGTAAATGTAAATTATGTTGCACATTTACTTATTGGCAAGTCTTTAACACACGGGTACAAAGTTAACACACGGCTGGGAACTTCGCTTCTGTAATATTTTCCTAGCATTAGGTGTAAAGAATAACCTAATTTCTAGCAATAAGCGATTCTCTCTTCTAATGGTTTTCGTAATGGCGAAGTATTTTTTTATGCTTTTGAAATAATATATTGTTTGGTGTGTTTTCAGGCTCTGAAAGCAGAAGGAGAGAATCCGGCCACATTTCGATTTGCAGTCGAGTCTGATAAGCGTACGTTACCCATGTTACGACTTTTTCGGTGTTTCTATGTTTTCCGTCCTCACAAACAGCTTTAGCGGATCCCGAGAAGAAAGAGGAAGGGACTGACAAGGAAAAAGAGAATGAAGCAAAGGACCAAGAACAGACAGAAAAGAAGGGCGAACCCCAATCGAAAACTGACGAGAAGGAAAAGAAAGATGACGATCGCAATGTGGAACGAAGTGTTTGGGTGAAGGGATTGAAGAGTGGAACGAAGGCCGCTGAACTGAAGGTGTGCACCGCCCGAATACCGTCGCAATACCGGCCTCTTTTCTGTATAGGCCGCCTTCTCCGTCGTCGGCGATATCCAACGCACGAAGATCTTTGCGGGGAAGAAGTTGTCGGCGAAAGGAGAGTGTCTGGGATACGTGACAATGGTCGAAGAGTCTGCTGTTCCGAATATCATCTCGAAGTTGAACGGAACCACTTTCCAGGGCGTCATCATCACCGTCACGAAGGTTTGAGCAGTTCCTCTCTTTTTCTTTCCCAAATGCATTATTGGAATGACTGAGACTCCCACGTACATCCGACAAGGCCAAAGCGACATTTTTTTGTGTGTTAGCTGTGCGCAGAAATCGCCAGTTATGTTATTTTCCATATCACAACTTCTGAACTATCTACGATCCTAATGAGTGCTGATACACTGCGCTGGTCTTTATGACACTTACTGATTATGAATGGCTGCCCAGTCCTCATCCGTCAGACTCCACCATCTTCGTCCGAACAATCGTTTCATCTCATCTTTTCCTCGGTCGCTCTTGGGTGCGGTGGCGTACATGTGGGTACGGTATTCACACAATGCCATTCTGGCTCACCGAGTGTCGTCCATCTTTGGGAATCGATTTGCCCGTCGGACTGATGGTTATGCATTATTGTATTAGCTCACTCGAAAGCCATCTACGATCTACTTCCTTCGGTCAAGAATCCATCGTCGATACGGCCTTGTTATTCGGCGTCATCTCACCGTTTCTTTGTCCTTTACTGTGTTCCCCTTGGGACACATTCGACCCTCATCAACTCTCGGCATTCGTCGTACGGTAGCATCGGGATGAAGGCTGTCTTGGAACATCATAGGCTCTACTTGGCCTCTCATTGAGTCAACATGGAATAATCATCGGTGATTTCGCGAAACGGATTTGTCTTGCATTTTGTGAGCACCATCTATATTGATCGTGCACTGTTTTGTGAGATTCGGTGCTAAGGAACTTCCCCCAGCACTTTCCCCGTTGTTGGTTTCCGTCAATATGAAATGCATCATGGTGTTACGGCACAAGAAGAGAGCGATTGTTTGTTAGTTGGCCCCTGATCGCCTCCGCTCTTTTCGAGTCGAACAAACCAATTCTTCATTCATTTCAGTTGTATCTTCTTTTAAGGCGGTCAACTCAGATAGTCCAGTTGTGAAAGAAAAGGAGAAAGAAGCTCCGCCGAAGGAGGAGATTAAGAAGGAGAAACCGAAACACGAGGAGGCGAAGAAGTCATCGGAGAGGACGAATGGATCTGCGGGTGCGACTCTTTCCCTGTGTTGATTGTCCATCAACACCCGCCCTGCCTCCTCTCATTCTCATCTTTTATTCCTCCTCTCTTCAGACAAGAGTTCCTCTCCACGAGACAAGCAGTCGTTCCCTGCGAAAAGAATCTCGTCTGCCAGCAATGGCCATTCCAACGGCAGTGGACGACGAAGCGACGGAGCGCCGCGAAGGCGCGATGAGCCGCCGCGCCGAAGCTTCCCCAACGATAACCGACTCAAGAATGTAATGAAACGACGCGACGAGGAATTCAAACGAAAGGAACTCGAATTGCAATTGGAGAAAGAGAAGATGCACATGCAGTACAAGATGGAGAAGCTACAAAGAGAGAAACTGGAGATGGAAATGAAGGTTCTAACGGAAAGGAAGAGACGCGAGGAAGCGGAACAACGCGAAGTCGCCGGACGCAATCGCGCTGCCTTCATTGCGCCCGCCGTGCCAGCCAGGTCACCTCATTCTTCTCTTTTCGCTTCGATGACGACGCGGCAGTCCGCGTCGCCTCCTCGTCTTCCGCTTGCGTCTTCCAATCCAATCGTTCCCTCTTTCAGAGATTCCTCCTCGCGACGATATGAACGCGATCGTCCGCCCGCGTACACCGAACGCGACGTCGCACGCAAAGACGATCGCCGCGATGATCGCAGTTACGTGAAGAAAGACGCACGTGACGTGCGTGACACGCGTCGCGGCTTGATCAAGGAGCCAGTGACGAAGCGGGGATGGTCACATGAACGAAAGCGACCACATGAGCGGGAGATCCGTCGACGAAGTCCATCCCCGAAGAGGTGGTCCGAGAGGGCGGGAATCCCCTCTTCGTCAGTCGCCCGTCGGGCCTTCGCCCCTTCCGCCACTCGACCGTACCCGTCTTCGTCCACCTCCTCCTCATGTATGTACCCCCCTTCCATCTGGAAAGGTCACTCAGATTCGGGCATCCCTCCGTCGGCCTATGGCGGTGTATCGGCCCCCGTGATGGGCGTGTCCTCGTGGGCGGTCCCTCCCAGCAGTTCCTTCAATTCGTATATGATGGCCGGTTCGTATCCTCCCCAGTCCTCGTCGTGGTCCGAATGGAATTCCGTCCCCGACACGAAACATCTGCCCCGTCGTTATTGATATGATCATGATTTGTTGTGCACAACTTGCACTTCTCATATAAATATCTCTTTATTATTGACTGTATAATGGCCGGTTGTAATGCAAGTAATATGCAGCATATGACAAGTTATCGAACGGGTGGCGTATCTCAACAATCACTAAGCTCTACTCTCGGAAGGGGACGTTGACTTAGATTGGCTGGAATGTATCTGGTAAAGCTGAGGGCACAAATACATATTACAAGATGAGTAGATTGGAGAGTGGAACGATGCCCTGTTGCACCAGATCGGAGCACCGCTTGACGCGCCAGCAGTGCGCGAGATTTCCGCGCTGTGACAGCACCCTTACACGCTCGCCGCAGCGCACCACCAACTGACCCGGCAGCGCGGAATCGGCGCGGATACGCGCCTCCACCGGATGGCGATCGACAGACGACAATTGGGAGGCGCGGAACGAACACGTCGTCCGCCTCCGAAGCGTTGGGATGCGTGAACGCGGTCGGACGGGAAGTGGAGAGAGGCGAGCAGGGACGGAACTGCTCTTCGGAACACGACTGTCCGAAGGGATGCGGCACGCGGATCCCCATGACGCGGAAGGAGCGAGTCGCGAATCGTGGATAGACAGCAACTGGAGGGATTCGAGCAGACGCGCCAGGAGTGAACGGTATGCGGAGGGAGCGGAAAGCAGAAATGACGATGGACGGTAGAAGTCACGGAGCACGTTCTCCTTCAAAAGCACGTAGCACAGCCAGCACTCAACTGAGCATTGTCTGAAAGTACATATTGTTATTCTTAGCAAAAAATAATAAAGATGCCTGTTGGCAAAATCTCCAAGTGGTGCATGTATTTGAACAGAGCGAAGATAGAAAGGAGAGAAAGAGAATGGACACTCACCTCAACAACTCTTGGAAGAACACGTGCACCTTGGCATCATTCGACCGATCACTAGCTGACAGCTCCGTCACTATCGTATGCACATTCTTCGTGGCAGGACCTGCAAGGTTGCGTTTACACATATCTATCGGAATAAGGATAACCCTCCCATGTAGAACAGCCTGCAAAGTTGTTAATGCGACCCTTCACTCGGAAGTAATTGAGAAGCAAGTTCTTGGTTGTTCTACATAGCTGGACGTTACAGAATAGTATGTTGCTTACCAGGCGCAGTGATATTCTGGATGACATTCCACGGATGGATTCCGTCTTTGATGCCATTCTCGATGAGTGCGTTGAGTGCCTCGCAGAGGGCGTCTTCTCCCTCCCCCCTTACTGAGATCGCCACGGCTTCCACCACTGCCTCCACCAGGGAACGCGCCGTCGAATACACCGGCAACCCCACCACAGCCAACTCCTTGCCACGGATACTGCAACGACTCGTACGCGTGCTACACGCACAATCACCATCAGCGCCAACAAACCTCAACGGCGTCCGGTCGATGATCTCACTGCTGGCGCAATCGCAGAGCACGACTCGGGACTGCGTGGAGTGCGCCCAGACTGGCGGATGGAAGCGGCGGCGGACGCGGAAGCATGTCGTGCATGGTTCGGTACGAGAACGTTCAACGCAATTCGAGACACCAAGCAGCTCGCTGTTCCGCTTGAAGAATGAACACGCTTCCGCGACGTGTCTGGAAGGACGTCAACGATGCCAACGAAGGATATTCACATTTTATCTCCCTTTTCGAGTACTCTAATGTGAAATTGATTGAAAAGAGGAAGCCACGGAAAAATTGTAGCTAAGGCTACAGACAAATGGGTGGGTAACGCATTCCTTATACAAAGCACGATAAGTTCGTTCATGTCTACTATTCCGCGGAATTCCGCAAGGCCCTGCTTCTCCCACTGCGACTCATCCCAAATCATGCCACCATTTCAACAGAGCACGGCTTCTACTTTTACCCCTCCTTTTACGCACCGAAAATTTTTCAGACCTCATTGAATATTTTCTACATTTTTTAAAATCCACCCTTTGCCCCTCCTCTGCAACAGTTGGCTCCGATGTAAGCACACAATGCCCAGACAGGTAGGTCTGTGTAGCTCACGCGGTAGCTTTTGTTCCCTGCCATTTCAGAATATGTGCTTAACAATCATAAATCCATCTACAGGAAACATGTGATTGCCTTCGTACTCTGTCTGGTATGAAACCGCTGTAGATTTGGCCGCGCGTTACGAAAAGGCTTTGGCCATTACGAAATATCGAATGAAAAGCGATATCCTTTGCAGCAGTGGTCTTGTTGCACCTCGCTACTATTTCTCGTCACTTAATTGTGTCTGCCAAATATGCACGGCGTATGTCGCTAACAATAAGAAGCAAATCATTGGTCATGCATTGCTGCGCTTCTGTTCATACGATTTTTGAAACTGGGGCCTTTCCTTTGGCTCTTCAGGATTCATTTCAAACCTTAGAGGACTACCCCCCCCCTCACACACATCACCCCACAATACACTGGATCAAAAGAGGCTATCGCTTTCGCAGCAAAAAAGTAAGTCTAAGTTGATACCTAAGTTACACTTTTTCTGCTGCCAAAACAAGTATTTTTTAATAAGAGTAAGTAGGGAGGTTTCAATCCTTGCAAAATGCTATGTGGGTGTGTCAAAAGCGGCGTAAGGAATGCTGAGATAAGAAGATCAGTCGCCTGACGCCACCCATAAAATAAAATCAGGAAGTTGTCAGGAAGGGAATGTATACCTTGGAAGTAGGATGGATAGAGACGGCCAGTCTTCGATGTGAATGGGACCAGAACATCCCAGACCCGAATCGGGGGAAGCATCTGCCAGACAAGACAGGTTCAGGTCCATCGATGGGGTCATCGCATCAGGGGACGACTCACAAAGCGCACGAGTCTGCAAATATGCATTACAAATGAATTAACGAAAATCACCCAGTTTCTATGCATTCACAGTATTCTATGCCAACAGTAAGACACGCATGTTCATCGCTCAATTGCCATTTCATAACGAGGAAGTACGCTGTTCAGAAAACCACGTGGGTGTCAATATGCTCAACAGCACTGGAATGCAGCCGAGATTCGAACGGAGAACTAGTTCACAGTGACAAAAAATTGGATAAAAGAACAACAAGGCCATCCATCAATCTCATTGATCAAATATAGTTACTGGATCATATGAAATGCGAAACAATAGAGTAAATATTGACCTGATGGGGGAGGGCGAGAAAGGGCAGATCCGGCTGTTCGCCCAAATCTGCAAAGGTTCGCTTCGTCTTCGGAGAGACGATTCGAGGAGTGTGACGCCAACGGTCGGACTGAAGAATATCAACGGTGAACATGTACAAATTTAGAAAATAGATTAAACTTATAACAGTAATGACAAAATATAGTAACACATCAGTGACGAAAATTAGCATAGAACGTTAGAATAATATGTAGAGGAAAAGAGTTATCGTACTTTCTCTTGCGTTGTTCTTCCACGGATCTCATTTTCGTTCATATCGACAAATCGATTTAATGGTGATTCGGACTGCATCTGACGACCGACGAAGTCGATCAAAAGGGACGACGGACGATGGGAACCAGAAGACAACACATCGGGTGCCGAAGCAACCTACAACATGTTACAGTACATACCTATTAATACTGTTTTATTTTGTACGAACAAGCCATCAACATATCGACACAAGTAAATTCATTTTTTGTAAAAATACAAAAGAATACCCACTATGTTCAGCCCGAACACCTCATTTCAAGGCTTTATTGAGTATTTGGCCGAACACATGACATCATCTGCTACCGTTATTTGAAACCCTAATAAGACGGCAAATTATGTGTCAAATGAAATCTTATGAATTAAACAATGTACCTTGTCGTTAAAGGAAGGCTGCGTATTTTGTATCCGTCCCCAGGTAGTGAAATGTGTAGACGTCCATTGACCAGAATCGGCAAATGTCAGCTTGTAGTCCTCCTTATTCTGGATGCATCGTTGTCGTAGCTGTTCACTATCGAGTGAATCGGTGGACAACGATGGATCGAAGGTAGATAAGGACGGGTCGAATGTGGAGTTACTTGGATCGAAGGTGGAATGAGTGGGGTCGAAGGATAGAACGGAATCGGCGAAGTCGAGTTGTGCCACACGGGCATCCATATCGGATGGCCATTCGTCCACATCCGGAATCACACCACACAATTCGACCATCACAGTCGACGAGTCGATGGATTCACCCTCACAACGCAATACTCGAGCAGCCTCCCGCACTAGATCGATTCGACTCCTCTGCGTCTTTTCCTTCCCCACTCTCTCGTTGTCTCGTGCTCTCACCCGACCAACTTTGCTGCCACCCGGCTGTTCCTCCATTCATGCCCGTGCTGTCTCTATCAGCTGGGGATTATGAGGTCTCGCAAGGCTAGCTGAAAAAGTGGGGGGTTATCGAAATATTACGCACTGATGATACGATCTCTGATAGACAGCCACGTGCGGAACAGCTGTCCCTTGGTGATCAACATGCAATTGTAAAACGAGAGAGAAGGGGAAAAGGTGCGATGTGATCGCCCACAATGGACTGACTAACTGCACATGTGTGTACTACCCCCCCCCCAAACATTTACTGTAGTGCGTTATCTATGAAACAATATCGATAACCAGTCAAGTTCCCCACATTCCAATGACAAAACATAGTCCCCACTCATTTAAGGTTCCCATCATCAGCTATCCCTGGCTGGAATTTGCATATTTCTCCCTTTGTTCTTTAATCGGGCCACCTTACAAATACCCAATCTCTGGTGACCCCTCAAATAACCCTCGAATACTCCGCGAGAAGTTGCACAACGATGCCGTACCGCAAAAAACATCAGAGATAAAGATTACAACAAATTTTTACAAGTTTGCAACAAAACAATTGCTTGCTGCTTGTCCTCAACCCCATACACGTGCTGCTTCGTTTCGACTTATTGTCGTCGGTGCTTTTTTATCGCTTCTGTCCAGCGAAGTTTTCGTTTTTTTTTATCTATTGTAACCGAATATTACGCTGTTTACTATTTAAGCTTCCTATTCTTTGCGTTATATGTATGTACGCCATTTTACATTACCCTGCTTTCGTGTAATCTGATCATAGGTTTTGCACGGCTGTGCCTTCTATGCTGACAAGGGGATTTCATTCAAAGGACTGCTCTATCGTCAAAGGTAATAGGAATCCTTGACTGCAGACGAACGCTAGTTAGAATGAAGAAGAACATTGCTCAGATGAACAATACTCCGACAACTGAATAAGAAAGCGGGGATGCTATCAGAATTCAAGAGGATGGTAGACCGAAGGATAAGCTACGAGACTAGTCAATAATCACCGTTTCTTTATATAATATCACCACAAACAGAAGTTGCGAATCTCTTGCATATACGCAGTTCTGCTGATTCAGAGTAACGTCTTGCAGCTCCTTTAACACATCGAAACCGCACTCAACAACAAATAGTTTACTTCATACATTTAACAATTTATTACTGTACAATAAATACTAGATTGAGCTGTTGTGTGTGGCACTTGCCACGAAGGAAGAAGCAGACAAATATAAGCGAACCCGTGGACAATGGTTTTGGATCACAACGTGTTATGCCGGTAGGATGGACTCCATGTGCACACTCTTAGAAAGGGATCAGAGTGGAGGACAATGTGCAATAGTGGCGCCGGCCGAGTAGGAGGTGAATACGCTGTGAGGATTATTCGCGAGGTGGATTGGCCGAATTGCCGAGTTGAACACGACAGCAGATGAATCCGTTATCGGAGCCGGTGTAGAGACAGGCCGAGTTGTCCGGACACGCCTGCGGTGTCCCGGCACGCGCATACGGATTGCAGGTACGGTAGTTGCCGGCCAACTCCACGGGAACCAAGTTCGCCGGTTGCGGAGGACATACATTTGGCAAGCGGACATCTGACTCCAGTCCACAACAGATGTACCTGAAAGCGCAGAGGGAGAATACAATAGGCAATGAACATGTCTTAGATGATGCACATTTTATTCTAACACTGTTGCGAATATTGCAAACAAGGCTTCAATAATGATTGAGTCTATTGCGTCTTAACAAAAAAAATTCTCTCAACTTCTCAGTTGGAGTAGAGAGACCGATACCGACCCTCAATAAAAAAAGTACCTTTCAAGGTTCGTGGAGAACTGGCAATGCCTATTGGCACCGCATCCTTGGATGGCATCGTTGGCAGGAGCGGATGGTGAACAGTAGCGGTATTGAGCGCCACTTTCACCAGGGACTGGCACCAGTTGTGGCGGACAGACTGAAGGTTACGGTATCATAGTGGAAGGCTACGGTATCATA